>JZLH01S0045974.1:16999-32620 GCA_001188425.1 Eucidaris tribuloides
TTGTATTCATCAGAAATGTTCAATAATAGTGTGTATATGGCGGGGACAATTTTCACATTTTTGGTTCATCATTCTTCTTAGTTTGTTCAGAAGATACAATTTTATTGATTGATTGGGCAGCAATTTATGTGTGTGTAGTGTAGAGTTCAATGGTGTGTACGTACACACACATCACTCATAATATGTACTACGCATTGCAAAACTAGAAACACGGATGACGGTCCAGGCAGTGGACTGCTACTCCGTGATCCGATTTGGCTGAAATTTATTTGAGTGATTTTATATATATTTGAAAATATTGGGTGAAAATATGATGAAATTTTGGCGAGTTGAAACTGAGATGTATGTTTGGATACGAAACTCAGGTTCAGAAAGTGCATAGTAGCGCCAAAATTTCCTGGTCTCATGCCAGACTTGTCGCCGAGTCATCGAGTCATGGGCCCAAGTCCAAGACCGAGTCATGAACCTTCGAGTCTGAGTCTGAGACTGATTCAGAGTCCAGCACAAATGGACTTGAGTCTGGTCTCGAATCCAAGACCGGACTCGAATCACACATCACTGGGTTTCATTTATTTGGATAACTGTAGTTTTACAAGAAATACGTGAAATGCTTTTCTCATGTATCATGTTATCTACTATGCAGGACAATATCAAGAATATGTCAGGGTTGGCAATTTATTTAAATCATGACTTGTAAACTGATTTAATAAAATTTAGATGCATGTGTTTGTCAGATACATATAGTCCGTTAGTTTCCTTAATTGTGGGATCAAGGTAAATGTTTGCCTATGTATGATTGGTGCTTGAATGCATGTAATATCATTCTTGACACGAATCTGATTTATCTTGCTGCAGAATGGTACGCAAGGAACGAATCCCAGGTGACTCAATTTCAGGATTTCTTGAAGCGGGCCAACCGATATCCAACACTACACCTTGACGGAGGAGAAGACAAACCCAGCAAAGTAGTACTTGTTGAGGTAAGTTTGCGGTATGAACTGCTTTTAGGGCACACATGCATTACTTATGGTCCAGATATGACATGGAAAAGGTTTGAAATGATGGGGCATTCTGTCAGATATCTAACACCATGGAAAAAAAACTAAGACTTTACTCATGAAAGGGGTGAGTGTGTGAAAATGTGCACATATGTGCATGCACTGAAATGTTCAAAATGGCCTGAAATGCTTGCAAAATTATAAACTTTGGGGATTGGATCACTTTTAAAATTTATCATAAGTGGTTAGGTTTAAATGTAGCCTGTTGACCCAGACATTATGTGCCAAATTTGGAACAAAAATTTATTTTTAATGTGGAGAAAATGTGGTATCACAAGCATGCAGGGACATTTGAAATATCCAGATTAAATCAGTGCTTATTGATGTATTGGAATTTGTAATTAACAGTAAAAACCATAAGTTGGTTGTACATTTGTTTATTAATTGAGACTCTTTCTAGCTCATAAAGCAAAGCGTGCGTGCAGCGAATGAGGACATGCTGACATTCAATGTAGTTACATGTATATATAATGCATACTTATGTTATTTTCACTTCTTTTCAGGACATTCCCAATGCCTTCTACCGTGACCCAACTAGCCTTCATGGTGTCCTTACCAAATTTAGTCATAGTGGGCGGAGTCCCCTGGTCTTCATTGTGAGTGACAGCCACGGAGGCAAGTCCAACGTCTTGTCCCTGTTCCCATCTGATGTCCAAGATCATCTACGAGTGCATAACATCAGGTGAGAGAATGTGAACTTACAGGGGAATTCCAGACTCCTAACAAGTTGTTTTAAAGGCCCACTATCGAGGGCAACTCAACCACAAAGAGGATGACTAATCTTGGAATACAGGCCCATATTCACGAACATGAACTGTTGCCGTGCCATAGTGTACAGATTGTGGTAGGAAAACAAGTGTTGCATTTTTTCCACATTATCATGGCTGTTTCCGTTGCATTGTGGGTGTCATTAGTGCACCATTTTTATGATTTTAGTCAAAAGAGGGCATTGTTTCATCCTGTCATGACAGTGGGCCTTTGAATAAAAAAAAAAATCTGTGAAAGTTTGAAAAAAAGTTGAGTAAATATGAATAAGAGTTATTTGATATTTTAAATTTTCTTACAATTATTACAAAATGAAAAAAATCAATTTGTAATGATCTTGTAATGATTTTGAAAATTCATATTTTTACTCGTAATTGTCTGATTTTCCTCAAATTTTCACTGATCTGGTTTGTGGATTTTTTTCTGCTTTTAAATATATGGTAACTTTGTGCCATTTACCATGTTAAACTAACAAATGACAATCAAAATTATTTATCAGTTTACACATGGTACATTATCATGTCATCGTTTTGGGGGATCTGTTGAAAGCCCAGCCCGCACATATTTTCAAATATTGGAGCTTACAGCATCATTTTTTATGCTCTCTGGTTGAGATCAACAAATAAAACGCAAAAGTATAAGTTCTATTTTTTTCTATTTTTTATGTATTTTACATTTTCAAAATATGGTGAAAAATGGCTTAACTAATGGGTGCTAGAGAATAAAACGTGAAAATCCTCTGCCATTTTTTTTCAATTATGTATATCAATTTGGTTTCAGTTTTAATCCAGTAGCTCCTACCAGTATGACCAAAACGCTGACAAGAATTGCTACAGCAGAGGCTGCAAAAGTAAGTAATCCAATTGAAGAGTACAGAAAAAGAAGTGCTTAAGTCACATTTTGACGAAATTGAGTTGGTGATTGTTTTGAAGTCGTTACATGCTGGGAAATTTTTTGACAAAATTTTGGTCAAATTGACCCTTTCCTAGTTGGGGTCAGGGGAGGGGTCAACCGGGGTCAAATTTTTAACTTGGTCTAATTTCTTCAAAATGTATCTCACATTACTTGACTAATTACAATGATTAAGAAAATATATAATTTGTCATATATTTTGTGTTTTTTTGACGAGATATGGGGTCACTTCCGGTCAAAGGTCAAATGAGGTCAAAATTAAAACAATATCCAAATTTGACAAATTGCATATCAAATTGTCCGTCTTATAGAGGACATTCCAAAAATATATACAATTAATTGTTTATGACCTTCATTTATTCAAGAAATGCATTTGTCATCCTGAGACCCTTGTTTCTAGAAGAAGTACTACTTAAGTCCACAATATTGATTATTGATTATTGGAAATCAACAAATGTGACAATGTTAGTTTTTGTTGTATATTCATCTTTTATTGTGTCAATTAACTTCACCAAGATTGTGATCTGTAGACAAATTTGAAAACTTTTAGCCTTTGTTTCTCAAAAGTAGTATTATGTGACTTCAGTACTTCTGATGCTATACTCTTCAATTTTAGATGTTAATTTGAGTGTTTTCAATTGAGAGTAACAAGTTTCATTAGAATTCAAGGTAAATGACATGATTGGGGTAGTCCTCCACTTGGGCTGAAACGACATCTAGAATCAAGTAAACTATGCAAGGATTATCCTGTGAAAATCTTGTAGTCAAACGTTGACTCATTATAGAATAAATAATGTCTATTGTCCCTCGTGGCAGGCAAACTTGCTGTGTGGCTCTCTATGGGTCTTATTTTTTCATGCCCAGATAAAAATAAAATACTAGTATGTTCATGCTTAATTCTCCTTAAGTAAACAAATTATAGACAAATCCTTCCAGCTGGGAGATCCACTCCAGCTAGTGTATAGTTGGTATACATTTCAACTCATTTGGTTCTTGAGGCATTTTCAAGTGTTCCCAATCATGTCACTAACCTTTAAAGGGAAAGGGATGTTATCTTATACCTCATTTCTGACTGTAGCAAATATCAGTATAAGAGCCTACCAGTTAGTGCAATTTGATATATTACTTAAATCTAGTGGATCCTGTAAAAATGTGCAAATTATTTCGGATGCTAAGAGAAATTAATATTTCATCTGATGCCATAATACTATTTAAGCAGTATGCATTGTAAAATTACCCATTACCTGAGAACTTGATTGAAATAAGTCTGTATACATATAATTTGCAACTAATTTGAAACTTGTCATTTTGATAAGAAATATGAACTCTAAAAAATGGATAATGTGTTTATAAATTGCATACTACTTAAAGATTGTGTCAGGGATGTGCAAGTCCATTACTTCCCTTCATTATCAATACCAAACGGTAGTTTAGTACTTACAAATGGTGTGTTGAAAGTTTTAGATCCATACGTCATGAATTTGTTGTTTTATGAGAAAAACTAATAACGACATGTTACCAGAATGATGTTCTTTACGTGAGTTTCAATTTTGCTCAAACTGCAAATCGCGGTTATGTGTATCGTCGCAAGACCAGCGGAGCGCACTGATTGGTTAAACGGCTAACCTCCGCACGACCTTTGGCTAACGGCTGATGGGACAATTTTGGAATGGCACATGCACGTTTGACGTCGCTGATTTTTTTCAATTGCTTCTGAGTAATTTGAAAAAGGATGAAGTTTAACCGTCCAGATTTTCACCAAAACTCAATATTTTACCCCAAGTCTCTATGAGAGGTGTTTATTTATATTAATCTTCACATTGGATACGATTTCAGCTGATTTCATTCATTTAGGTGTTTTTTGACGTGCAAATGAATGACACAATCTTTAAGAGGCCCATGAAAGCAATTAGGTGGAGTTTGCATTGACAACTTGTGACTACCAACTTCTGCAAAACATTGTGTTTGCTGACAATTTTTCCATGTCTGTATCATTCCAGGCCAGGCACAAATTCCATGTCCCTGCCAAGTCCACCATTGAAGCGTTAGCTGCAGCGAGTTCGGGTGATGTCAGAGGTGCAATAAATGCATTACAGTTTGCCTGCCTCAAAGGTATGTAACCATCATAAATTGAGATTCAGCATGATGTAGCCAAGAAGATTGGGGGGGGGTATAAAGTAATAATCTAAAGTAATGTAATATGTATGGTATAAATAAGATCACCTTTTTACTGTTTTTGAGTATTATGTGATAAGCGAGGGGGGGGGTTCCTGCAATTTAGACAAGATCATTTTTCTGACTTGTAAGTGTAAACTTTTACTCATTTAATGATGGTAAAATGCCTGTGGTCAGCTAAGTGCGTTTCAATAAGTCATAAAACATAAGTGCAAGGACAAATAATGAAAATGCAAAAAACAAACATACAAATAAAGTAATAATCTAAAGTAATATGTATGGTATAAATAAGATCACCTTTTTACTGTTTTTGAGGATTATGTGATAAGCAGGGGGGTTTCCTGCAATTTAGACAAGATCATTTTTCTGACCTGTAAGTGTAAACTTATACTCATTTAATGATGGTAAAATGCCTGTGGTCAGTTAAGTGCTTTTCAATAAGTCATAAAACAGAAAACATAAATGCAAGGACAAATAATGAAAATGCAAAAAACAAACAAACAACCGAAAAATAAAACAATTGTAAAACTTATAACTCAGTGGAAATATGACTGCAACAGAAAAGAAGAAGCAAACCGGAATGAAAGAATAAAAAGATTGAATGATTGAATGAAAGAACAAAAGAAGAAAAAAATAGGAAGAAGAAGGAAAGAAAGAATGGAAGATAGCATCTGCTGAAATATTCTTTGTATAATATGGCCAGGTGACACATGATATGCAAAGATAAGTAATGATAAATACACAAAGAACAATACAATTGTAAAACTTAAAACTCAAACAAATTGGAAATATAACAATAAAAATGAAGGAGAAAAGAATAAATGAAAGAATAGACGAAAGAGTGAGTGAGTTAATGAATCAATGAACAATTGGGCAAAAGAAGAAAGAAAAGGAGGAAAGAAAGAATAACAAAATGGAAGATAGCAGCATTTCGTGAGAAAATCTTTGTATGTTACTGCCAGATACTGACAGTATTCAGTAGAGGCTGTCTCAATAGTCTAGTTCCAATAGATTATTAATATACCTTGTACATATTAACAATTAGATGCAATCCTTACCATTTTGTTTTTATGGGTGCTGAAGAGCATACAAGTTGTACGTTTTCCAGGTTGTGGGAAATACTGCCGGTAAGTACCGACCGCCTCTATAATTTTTTAGGAAAGTGGGAAATAGATTGGAATACAGGGAAATACGAATGACATTCTTGAATACTTTCTGGTATTGCTCAGGTATTTCTCAAGTATTTTCTAGTATTTACTTGTACCTCGTAAACATCCTGAACACTTCCCACCATTTCCCGGTGTTTCCCAGTATATCCCGGGAAATAGCCAACCCTGACTTTTTCTGCCATTCTGATTGTCTTTGTAACATTATTCGATACCGTCTTTGTTTAATGCCGCCAGGTACAGACAGTATTCAGCAGAGGCTGTCCCAGAAGTCTAGCCGCAGTAAATCATCATCATCATCATCATCATCATCAGCTGGTAGAGGAAGTTGGCAGGACAGGAGGAAACAGGCCAGGCAGGAGGAGGAGGATGACAGAGGACTGGCTGCCATCGGTGGAAGAGATACATCGCTTTTCCTCTTCAGAGCGTTAGGAAAAATATTCTATTGTAAACGTAAGTTCACATGAAATCCAATCATTTAGGCATATGCTGTTTCAGTAGCTAGTATAGCTTGCATAGCATATCATTAGAAGCTGTTACAGATCATAATGCCAAAAAATTCTCCATATCACATATACCTGATATTTGCCGATAGCAGATACTATTTATCAACATCCTGGCAGACTTGGAATGAAAGCAGTGGCATTAATTTAATGCAGCCAATATGTTTCTAGTTGTGTTACCTATTTTCTTTCTTTTTTGTGGCTGAACTAGCTCTGCTCTGCTTATTAGAAACGTTCCATTCCAACACACATGAATGAAAACCTGACTTTATATCCAAAGTGTAAAAAATAAGGTGGAATAATGCGATTGCAAAATTATGAAAATAATGGAGGTTTTTAAATGTTGCACCTTTTAACAAGCGCAAATGAGATGTCGGATGTGAACAAGTCGACAAATCTCACCAGAGAAGCGCAATTATCTGAGTGCGTCCCCAACATTCATTGCCAAGACTAGTGAAGTGTTGCAGCTCTGTCTCATCAATTTTCGCAAGCTTTGCATGTAGTGCCCCCTATAAATGTCAAACAGACAACTTTAAAAGAAATTATCAGTATGGAAAGCAGTTCTCAATTTTGGTCCAAATGATTTAGGAACCGGTGAACTGTTCATGGTTTCTGCTGTAAAAATTTTGTGATAGATTATTTCCTCATTGTTGAATTTCCTATCTGAAATTACTTTTTTAGTGTATAACATTCTGTGGGACTGTAGGCTCAATTTCCATCATGTTCATACTTAAATGTGTGTACATTTCTCCTCAAGTCATCTTATTCAATTTATGTGTTTATGTGTATGTGTTTCAACTCATTTGGTTCTTGATGAATTATCGACTTGAGGACAATTTGATTTCAGTAAAAACCACATTATCCGTAGACCCCAGCTCGAGATATCTCAGACTTAATAGTCCTGGATGGGTTAATGTAATGGGACTGTTCTTTTGATTTACACTCTCAGTTGTAACTCAACACATGACAATAATGCTGACAAGTTCACTTTCTGAAATATTGTGTGGATGTTTTCATTGTTGTGTTTTGCAGGAGAACCAAAAACAGACCAAGACCCAGTCTTGCCACCCCATTTAAGTCATCATGACAGAGACAGACTTATCATCAATCCTGAAGTAAGTTCATTGACCTTTTTCTCTGTCAATTAAATATTTTCATTTGCCTCATAAATCAGTTGAGTTATTCTCTGTTTGTTCCTATTCATGCCACATGTTTTGGAGCAATTACATAAAAAAGTTATTACTGTATCACTCCTGTTTTTGCATGGATTTTATTTTCACAATCTTCACAGACACATCAATCACAATGGAAAGAAAAGGCACATAAATACATGCGTAAATATTAGTTCTGAAAGTCGTATCTTTTAAAGAAGCTTTCCATTAAAGTGTTAAAACATGTCAATCAAAAGATTTTTAGTACAACCATGTGCAATGGAAAAATTTTATGTTCCACTCACAATGCAAATTCAATCACTATTCATGAAAATACCTGTTCTGTGATTGAGAATTAAGTCACAGACAGTACCTTACTTTGTGAGTGCCTTGTGTGAAATAGTTCTGAATGTGATTAACTCTTGACGTGCCGGAGGATTGAACCCTCTATGAACTTTATGTGTATTATTTGGTGCAGATCTGCGACTTTGGCATGTTAAGAGTAGTCTTTGTTGTTGCTGAATTGTATTTAACTTGGATAATGTTGTTGCAGAAATGATAGAATTCATTGTTTGGTTTAAATCATAGGATATTATTGAGAGAACGCACATGAGCAGTGAAAACTTCATCCTGTACCTTCATCAAAACTATCTGGATTTTTATACGACACTGGAGGATGCCGTTGAAGGAAGCAGAGCCTTCAGCGACACAGATTTCCTGACCTGTGAATGGGCTGTAAGTTATATTAACTCTTTGCCCTGTGTATTATGAATACCTAGGCTGCTGGATTATTTTAAGATCCCCCAATAAACAATGCATTGTAAACAGGTGCACTCATTCATGAGTGAAACTGTACTCGACAGAAAATAATGTATTGTTAGTATTGGGGGAAAGGTGTGAATAGATGAAAGAACGAGAAATACATTGTTCTCATACAATTGAATAAGCACTATTCCTTATTCATGCGGACCGTTGACGAGAGTTGACAGTAGCGAGCCAGGGTTGGTGACAGTGGTCGACAGCGAGTAAAGGGTTAGAGAAACATTACAAGATTGGAAGTAGTCCTCAATTTGGGACACAATGCTCTTAAAATCATGTATACTGTTTAAAGTTTCTGCTGTTAAAATTTTGTAGTCAAACTTTTCCTCTTTGTTGAACAATCATTATCAGAAAATGCTGTAACAGTAAAATGTGTTGTGTAGCTTTCTATGGGATCAATTTTTATCAGGGTCAGAAATTAATTCAATACTAGTAAATTGAAGGTAGACTGATGATTGAGGGTGGTCCTCATTGTGGTCGTTGAACTTTCTAGAATCGAATAAACTGTGCAAGGATTCTAATGTAAAAATTTGGTAGTCAAATGTTGACTCGTTCAAAAATAACTTCATCAGTATGCCCTGTGACAGACAATATGTTTTGTAGCTTTCTATGGGATCTATTTCTATCAGGGCTCAAGAGAAACAACATGCTGGTATGGTCATGCTTGATTCTGCTTAGGTTAACAAATTCAAGATAAATCCTTTCAGCCCGAGATACCCTCCAGCTGGTGTGTCCGTTGGTATCACCAGTTTTGTTCAAGAGGCATTTTTTTTTCTCCAAATCATGTCACTGCCCTTTCATGCTTATTTCTTCTCAAGTAAACAAATTCAAGACAGATCCTTCCATTCTGAATATACACTGTAACCAGTGTATATATTCATATATTCGTATATGTTTCAACTTATTTCTTATTTATTTCTTGAGACATTTTAACTCCCAATCATATCACTGCCCTTTAAAGATTGTGTTTGGGATTTGCAAGTCCATTACTTCCCGTAATTGAAGTTCAATTGAAGTTTAAATGTCCAGATTTTCACCAAAACCACATATTCTACCAGGTGGTTATTTATATAATCTTCAATTGTGACGATTGAGCTGATTTCATTTTTTGCCATTTTCTGACATGCAAATCCCGTACTCTGTCTTTAAAGGCATAAATCTAAAATTGTTCATATGAACAAAAATATGAGTTGTGCAGTCCTAGATGTTGAATTGAATTGAAAATCTCAAACTTTGAAATTAGATTAGCTGTTACAAAAATTAATTTGGTCCATAGCTTTTCTCTGGTGGGGCAAAGCATTGAAAGATTCTTTAGTACATATTAATAAGGCTCAAACAAAACTGAACAAAACCACATATTTGTGGGACATTATCCTTAAATCCGTAAGTTTCCCCCACAGTCTTGTTAATGACTTCATCATTCATATATTTTTCACAGCATCGTACAGCCATGAGGCAGTACAGCTCCTCAGTAGCGGTCATAAGCTTGGTACACTACAACTCAAGTCGCAGCTGGTGTAATAAAGATGGGGGTGGGGGCACTACTGGAGGAAGGGGCTGGAAGCCATTACATAAACCAGAATGGTTTGAAGTATCAAGAAAGGTAAGGGTTCTTGTTTGTGTTTCCTTCAACAAATGGAACTTGAACTTTTTCTGTGCAGTTAAACTTGTCTACAAAGACCATTCCAAGAGACACACTCCATAACCCTTTTACTATTGTCACAATTATATGTAAGTAGTAATCCAGTTTTAAATCTGGTCTAGTCCCCAACTGTGGGGGTGGCCATATTTACCTCACACTCACAGAAATTGCCCTTAACTTCTTACTCCATATGAACATACAAGTTTTCTGTTTACACTGTAAGAGATATTTAAGAGATATGTGTAGAGTGTCTGTGGAATAATTATGAATGAAAGCTGTTTACTTCAGTAGTAATCCCCTGAGGAAGACAGGTTTGTACAGAAGCCCAGTACATTGCACACTCAGAGTCGACAGGCTTCTATTGAAGCTCAGAAAATAGACAAACTTTTCAGTCAAACAATGTATAAATGACAGATTTTATGGCCCAATGTGTCTGTCTCATAAAACGCACATTTTGACCAGTATAAATGAAAATAAAGATTCTGTGTAGACTTTATTTATACTAATCTTCACATTGTGAACGAATTGAGCTGATTTCATCTATTAATACTGTTTTATAACTTGCAAATCCCTTACTCTGTCTTTAAAGACAATAGAATGAAATAATGGGCATTATTTTCACAAAGCTGTCTTCTTAGCACAAAGGCCTTTGAAGATTTGTGTGACTATTTACGTTACGACAAAATTTGCTCATTTCCTTGAAAAGTCAATTTTGGGATGTGCAGAAAAACCCTGTAAAAGTTCTGCAACTCAACTTTGAGCATTGATATCTCTCTTGGTATTATAGTATGATTCTTGATATTGGTATAATTGAAAAGCATGTTTATTTCCCTTTACAATGATACCTCATTTGCCATGATTATGGATTCATGGAATGTGCAAGACATTTTAATAAGGGGCCAAGTGAAAAGTGAAAAGTTGCAAAAATGTACACCAGTCGAGCATGCATTTGTATGGAGAGTGAATTGTGTTTAATGATGTTGTAATGGTTTTTAGTGAAGTGTCATGTATTGATCGATGGAGGGGACCTTGGAAAATTGCCAGAATCCTAATGAAACTCAAACACCATGATAATTTCACAATTACCCACTTAAAACTCATGTCATATTCAAAACAAAATGTGAAAACAACACATAACTCTTCATTAAAAACCATAACATAATTACACACAATCCACTCTTCATACATATGAATGCTGAACTGGTGCTGATAACAATGCATTTTGCAACTTTTCACTTTATACTTGGCCCCTTATTAAAATGTCTTGCACATTCCATGAATCCATAATCATGGCAAATGAGGTATCATTGTAAAGGGAAATGAACATGCTTTTCAATGATACCAATATCAAGAATTATACTATAATACCAACGATTTTAGACAAGCTTATTCCCAGGCGTTGCGTACTCGTTAGCCGTCGATTTACCGCAGTGACGTATTTAGCGCTATGGTATAAGGATAGAGTAACTAATACGGGGCTCCAATGACTATTGCATTTAAATGCGGCGGACTAGAAAAATATGTTATACGCACCCCAATGACGGGTGATATCGACGATTCATCGCCCCTTCGATTGCGATATTTTTATGATTTTATCGAGAAAATATCCAATAATTTCTATGCACACACTCACAATCGATTAAACAGCGTTGTAAGGATCGATTGGGATTCATTTATTGATTATTGATTGAAATTGATTTATAATGAGTGGACGTGAGTGATATGGTTTATATGATTCATTGATTTGATGATTGATTGATTGATTATGATTGATTGATATGATTGATTGATGAGAGTGATGATGATTCAATTGAATTGGATTGCTGTGTAATATCTGAATTAATTCATGCCTTTATATGAACATTTGTACATGTTGTTTATTTTTTTTATCATATTTAATTGTCTTCGGATGTTTCTGTTTAGATTTTATTATCGCGCGTATAAACCTACAGCTGAATTTAAAAAAGAAAATGCCGAGCTTTTATTTATTCTGTTCTTTAATATTTGTAAAGTATCTGCTATGCTAAGAAATTTTATGTTGTATCATTAAATATTGTCAACTGTTATCGAAACATATTTAGAATGCTAAATTCCATTTTTCATATATAAGTAATATTAAAAATGACAATATAATCTCTTGTCTTCGATCCGAATGCGTGAGCGCGAAATAAGAATATAAACATTGCGCGTATTAAATATTAAAACAACAGCACAATCACACCAGACACACACAAACACATCAAATCGGACATAAAATGAAGTACAGAAACTATTGCACATCAAAAACACACACGACCAACACGACATCACCACACACAACAACGGACCACACAAACACACACACACACAACACACACGGCACGCTCACACACACACAAAGCACACACACACACACACACACACACCGCGTGCAACACCACACACACGACAACACACACACACTACAATAGGCCATAGCGAGAAGGCAAAGAAAAACAGAGGTGTTACTCAAAGTCTTTCACAGGAAAGAAAAAGTATCACAAGTGCTCGTGTACACTTCAAACATTGTTGCGTATACCACATATAGTTCTCAATAATTGCAATTACATTAAAATCAATATTCTTTTACTCATCTAAAATATATTCAACGGAAGTCTGAGAGGGAGTGCCTGTGACAGTTGATCACGTTTCTCCGTCTTTCCAGTCTACGATGCAACAAGTATTTATTCTAGGTTCTGTTAGAATTTCTTTATGCTAACCTAAGCTGTAACCCTATCTTGCCCGGGGGGGGGGGGTAAATAGCCCCCCCCCCCCGCTCGACAAAGTTCGCGACTTCCGCGGCCGCAGAATTTTGGATGCGTCGCTCCTGACTTTTTACTTTCAAGTGTTGCGCATCTTTTGAGACCAAATTCGCGAGAATGTCGGTACGCGGTTCCGGAGTTGACGCAAGCTGTTTCTACGTTGCTGTCACGACCAAAAATCGCTTAAAAAACATAAAATTGTGATGTTATTCAATGCAAATTGGTGTTTTCGAGCCCGAAGTTCATAAATGCGATGACTTATTTTACTTCCTTTTACTTGATTGAACATTAACTAATTTTATGCTGTTATGATCGCAATGTGTCAGACGAGAAATTTCATCGAAGAAAAAACAATGACAACAAAAGGTACAGAAACAAAGACATCCATAGAATACCATGAAACAATATCATAAGAAATTAATTCTGATTCAGCATTTTTTTGAGAATAATTGTTAGAAATGTCAAAAAAGAAATATTAATCACCAAAAATTAGCATTCTGTGAGTGTTGTAAAGAGAGTTAACCTAGGCAAAGGTATGAATTTTATACAATAACATACGATATAGGATAGGAATTACCATTATTATTTGCAAAATCTAGCAGACATCTTGGAGAGGATTCACGTCCGCAGCGTTCTATGCACTGCAATTTTACGCAGCCCGGGCAGGAGTGCCGCAGAGGCGATCTGCGAGAAACGAGATACTGAATAGGGGGCAAATTAGCCCCCCCAACCCACCCCTCCGCGGCTATGTCCATTTTCAAAGAGAGGACCCGGGCTAGATATAGGTACTAACACCAATAAAAATGACTTTTGACCGCTAGCTTCTGTCACTAGGATTAATCCGTGGTTAACTTGTTCAATTTACGTGTATTATAGTCTTTAGCCTGTTACAGTATGGTTATGCTATTCATGTAACATCTAATTTCCCTTGTCTGCACTCGTGTTATAATGATAGTGCAAGCATAAAAAATGAATATTGCGTCAATGGGTGGAATATGAATATTATTGGATAGATGAACCAGTTCATACAACATCTTGACTACTGTTACACGAGATTATTTCTGTGTAGATATTCAGACTGATCCGCACTTTCATCAGAATTAAGGAACTTTTCCGCGAATGAACATTCACCCATGTGGATGGAGTGAACTCCAGCATCATGATTTAGAAATTCAGCTGTGACTCACTTCTGAGCAGATATATAGGCAAGTGAAATTTGTACCATATGTATTTCACTCAGTTTTTTTCTTCTTCCATGTTAGCATGAAATTTTCTCAGGCCAAATAGTGAATAAGCTAAGTTGAAATAGGAAGCATTTTACAAGGCGCCAGTCGTGATGTTTCGAATAGCCCAAAAAAGAGATTAACGTACCTTTACGTCTCACACCACTGATAGTATTTTACATATGCCTTCTAACACATTACAACATGAACACAAAAAAAAAATGTAACTAACCGCCTTTTAAGATACCCATAACTCTTTTAACACAACAAGTTGTGCAAAATAATTTTGGCCAAACATTCTTTCCTACTACTCAATAAGACATAACTTCTGTGTGAAAATGTGATTGCGTCTGTTGTCGTCATGCATCGAATGGCATTCCATTAAGGTGAAAAAATGCACTTTTCAAGTCACGAGTCATCCTCTACGCACAAAATATGAAAAATGACTTATTTTCCCGCTCTTATTTAGTAAAGTGGTGCCTACACTCAACCAATTTCGATAGGTTACAAAACCCTGTATGTTTTGTACAACACATAAATGTATACATTTTGCTGAAAAATGTCGCATTTCAATTTTTCAGGTCGATTTAAATGGGATTTATGGATTTACAATTTCGAAATCGGAGAAGGTGGCATTTTAAATGTGCCGTCAACAGCGTTAATAATAATGCAAAAAAAGTTCAAAGGTAATGAGATGATCCAAACAATGAATAACTCAACATACCGATAATCGAGTTCACCGAGAAACAGAGTTTGTCAATCCTGCATCAGAAAAGCCCCCAAAATGGACCTTGTGACTTTTGAAAAGGAGGCTTTTGATCGTTATATTGCTCAAGCTCGAATGCATGAGCTTCGACGGCGACCAATCAACGATTTCTCTGCACAGAATTTAGTCAATTAATGCGGTAGGACATCCTGCCAGATTATTGCTGCTCAACCCGTTTCTTTTTTAAATCCGTATACAGTGTATTTGACAAACGGGGTTAAGTTACTTTTTTTGTGGTGTTTATGATAGTCCTTTGAACATTTTTAGTATGGGCAAGAGACATGACTAAACGTCATACACAGAGTGGTACCTGGCGTTGATTGTCACCAAGTTCTTAGTATGATGGAGATGTAACCAAACTAGGTCTTGAAAATCATGTGTATGGGTATAGTGGTAGTACTGGCTTGGTATACAAAGTTCAATGAGGCTGTTGCCATTCACTTGCGTCTTCAATTTTTACAGCCTGGTACGAACTGGGTCGCCACAGATGCAAAAACAAATACCCGAAACCATGGTCAAGGCAATCCATGTTCAGGAAAGATGGTTAGTCTGCTCAGTTCTTAAGATCGAATAGTTTCATCCTATAATGAGAAGCGTAGAACCCCTCAGGTCTGGATGTTTTGTAAGACGTTGTTCTCGGACGCTCCAAGTGGTTGACGGC
>JZLH01S0045976.1:13991-24887 GCA_001188425.1 Eucidaris tribuloides
CAGAGTCATTATTGCAGGGTTATGACTTTGGGGCATAAAGCTTTCAAATAACAAAAAATTCCCAAAACTAAACTTGGGCTTTAAGACCCCTGTTACACTGCCAAACATGTCCAGCTCACTTGCCACACAAAGTAGACAATGGTAAGGCCTTCGGCTGGCCAGCTTTCAGTCCACCTCTGAGGCCATTCTGGTCCAGCTACAATGGGTGTGTAAACGTAGAGCAGACTGACTGCCACAAAAGCAGAGTTGTAACAGCGGATATACACAGTTGCGGGTCAGTGGATGTGGGATGGTTGGCTAATTTAACCCAGTGAAGACTAGATACAGGATATCTCATCTCAAAGTCTATGGGAAATGTATGTTAAAGCAAAACCAAACCATCTTCAATGGGATAAGCAAACCACTGGGGAATTGGCCAGCAATTTCCTTAGTGTGCACCAACCGACCTTAGGCCTGATTGAAAAGCGGGCCGGCCTGAAAGGCTGGCATGCTGTGTAACAGGGGTCTGAGTAGACACGACAAACTTTCTCTGCTTCTCCTCTTCTCCCAGAATTCCTTATCTACCAGGAGATTGTTATCTTGGAAATGTCAACAGAGTGCAGCAATCCTTTTAGCTACTAACCCCCTAAGCTAACAGACTGCAACTGCTGGTTTCTTGGTAGGTCAGGGAGAGTCAAGTATACACAGACCATTCCTTTTAAAATGTTCACAAAACTCTTATTTCTCAGTCGATTTATGTCATTGGAAGTTTAAATTACTGGCCTCTTCAGGAAAACAATGACTCTAGATCAGTAGAAATTAAATTTGCTCAGCCTGAATTTGTTTCAGTCTTACAATTTATCAACACTGACTGTAAGATGACAGATTAGATTGAATGTGATAAGCCTCAGGAGTTTAGGAGAGCCAACAGGGGCAAGGATTCAAATTCGGGGGTATGATGAACATGGGTAGTTCTATTGTTACAGGGGTGTTGAGGAAGCGGAGACCTTTTGTAATGAATACCCGCCAGCTCATTTGATTACCTCTCCAGTTAGCTTCCTTCTCTGCATCGTACTCCTCCCGGATTTCCACGACGTCCCCCTTCCCTTCCACGGTCCCCTTCATCTCAGAAACGAAGCCCAGTCGTGACTCCAACAGGTACCGTTGCTTCTGTAGGTCATCCACCATTGTTTGAATGTCTGAGAAAAAAAATATCTCTTACATTAACATATGTTGGAATAATATTATTTTCTTCTCACAAATATTAAAACGACAAAGTAAATATGTTTACTTTTTGTGGAGGGGGGGGGGGAGGAGGGAAGAGTGGGGATTTTGTTTCTTTTGGAAAAATAAATAATAACTCTAAACAAATATGGCAGTAAGTGCTTTGATCTTTCCTAAGATAATCTTTAGAATACACTCTACATACTTTGCCAAATAAGTCAATTAACAATACTAACAATTAAATTATGATTATTTTTGTTTTCTTACGTTATTTGACACTGTTTCATGAATACACGATACGGGCAGCAATGTATATTAAAGACACTGTATAACTCTGTGGAAGACACGTTTAAAAAGTTGTCAAACTTTGCTATCTGACATATCTGACCGTGTTTGAATGGAGAAATAAACACCCTAGAAAACAAAAGTTTGGACAGTTATGCTGTCACTAGTACAATATTTGCAGATACAAATTGGCACATTAATTTCCTATCAGCCGATAGGAAATTCTGCAACACAGCAGTCTATGGGGGAAAGCTAAAATGGTCTCTCAATGATTTTTACATTTTCAAAGCACTTAATGATCGTTTTAACCTGCAATTTTTCCAGGGCTTCATTTTTAGACCCTGTCAGAGACACTGGTAGCATGGGGAATCATGCAGCTCAGATTTTTTTAACTAGGAACATTGTTATACAATGCCTTTAATTAGTGGACCTGACACCCGATTTGAGATTTTGATGACGAAACGTATCCCGATGGAGTCAATTTGAATTCACAGAGATGATCATTCTCCATAGATCCCAGGCTGAGATATCTCGTTCTTAGTCCACAAAGGGTTAAACAAATGCCAGGTGATTGTTACTAAACCACCAGTCTTCAGAGAAGTTAATCAGGTTTCAGCTGTGGGACTTGGGACCACTCCCTCCAGTATGTTGCCCTCCTTTGGCAAAAGGGAGCAAGTGACAAAGGTGTCGTGTCTCTGTCTCACAAATAAGCAATTTTCTGCCATCGACAATATGTTATTCAGCAGTAGAGAGCGCGCTTGTCCAAGAGAACTTAGCCCCCACAAACTTCTGGTTTTCTATATATTAAAGGGACTGAATCATGGCCATCGACCGGCCTGAAGAGAACAAAACTCAGGGCCATCACCCTGTTCCCTAGCTCCGTTTCGAGTTACATACTGTATACGCGGTGTAGTGTTTATTTCGTTGCAGTACTCAGCGATGGACGCGCATGCTAATACGAAAGAGCCCGAATAATCAATTCGGCACGTTTCGGTATATTTGGTAGGACCTCCACTCAGTTTGCTGCTTCTCATTGGCTGTACTGAATACCCGATCTGCCAGTGCGCTGCTGCGTGCATGGAACTGGTTTCGCAACACATCAACACCCACGCGCAACGGAGCTAGCGAACAGGGTGACGGCCCTGAGTTTTGTTCTCATCAGGCCGGTCGATGGCCACGATTCAGTCCCTTTAACAACTGACAATTGCAAAGTCCTGTTAATCCTATGTTAACTGGGGGGGGGGTTCAATTTGCCCCCCCCCTCGACAAATTTCGCAACTATTCCAAAGACTTTTTGCTTTCAAGTCTTGCACATCTTTTGAGACAATTTTCGCGAAAATCAGACGTACCATTACGACACTGCACGACTTTTTATACATGCACGTCAACCCCAAAATTGCCCAAAAACGTGATTTTGTGTACAAACTCAATGCAATTTCAGCCAAAAATCATAAATGTGTGATTATTTTTGCTTTTACTGGTTGAAATGAATTAATTTTATGCTGTTTATGATTGAAAAAGTGTCCCCAACAATTTTCATCAAAAAAAGAAAGAAAAAAAAGGTCGAAAAAATTATTTTGTGTGTCATTTACATTGGTATCAATGCTATTTCATGGCATTTTGACAAACATTTTTTCAGTAGAATATTTCTTCTAAACATTTTGCAAAAAGGTAAAGCATGCTAATTACTCAAATTTGAGTGATTTGTCACTAGCTTTCTTATGCCAAAGTACAGCAAATATACTACCAAACAAAATCTTACGAGCTTTTCTCCTGTCGATGATCTCACAAGCTTGCTTGGCTGACCGCTGGGCAAACCAGTTATCTCCCAGTAACACCATGATCTCATTGGTGTGAATGAGCTGGCCCGGCATAAAGGCCAACTTTCCAAGTGGCACCTATGGGAGACAAATACAAGGGTGAAGCATGTAAGGTGATGTGTCTGAACAATCCAGTGAAAGAGAACCAATACCCAAAATTTAGTTGGTAAAATACAGTATGGCACAAGAAAACCAGGCTGAAGCTTTTTGTGAGCACTCAGCGAAGCATATTCGCAGACAAGTATAAGAAAGCTGAAATCATGAGGTCAGGTCTTACTTTCTAGCTCCATGATGTCGTGTAGGTGTACTTCTATACAAATGTATACTTCACAAGATCTTAAAGGCAGGGGATCTCTTTTGCATGCCTAAATTAACATTGTGAAAATACAATGGCATTTAGAAGAAAATGCCATCTGGGAACCTCCAGCAAAATACAGGAGCTAAAAACTCAGTTTTAGTGAAATTCTAGTGACCGTTAGACTCTGATTCGAATTTTTTTCTCGCGAAGGAAAAAATTCCTACCATAGAACGTACACTAAACGGCTATTGTTTATCTTTCGCATTTTTCAAATTCTATGTAATCACTGACCCCTAGATTTCACAGACATGCCCTTCATCAATAGCCCACGAGCATCTTTTCCTGGTTTTCGGGGATGTTTGCAAATAAGATCCACTGTCTTTAAGTTTCACAGAAAGTGTATCTATTCTGCATAAAAATTGTCATCATTATAAGAAATTTATCTCCTTTTTTGAGGCAAAATCTTGAATTCAATAAATGTAGAAATTTTGCCTTACTCGAGTTAGCAAACCAGCATTTTGGAAATGGCAATATTTGGATAATTTTCATAGCAACTTGATTGTTTGAGTAGTCCATCTTACATCTTGTGTCTTGTCAGCAGAGATACTGTCTTCTAAACTCAGTCAAGTCCTAGCAGACTCAAACTAGCAATATGGTTGCTGTTCTCTTGTTTGGAGTAATAATTCAAATTTCAATTTGATTGTTAACTCTTAACATGCCAGAGGATTTTAACCTCTATGGACTTTATGTATAGATCTGCAACTTGGGCATGTTAAGAGTTAGTGAAAGAGAAAATATCAAGATAAAATTTTAACAAAATGGGGAGTAGGTCCGTAGTGGGCGATTTTGTGTAATGGCGGCGGGGGGGGGAGGGGGGGGGGGGTAAAGACAGAAACACGTGGAGAAATAAATATACGCGCTCATGAGGAAAAAAGTTTTGTGTGTGTTATAAATTATTGTCATCGTTATCAGCATAATCACCGACTCCCGACCCAGACTAAAGATTCTCTTTTCTTTACATACCGAGATGACTTGGTGGGACACTTATCCGGTATGAAGTCTGCAGTCTCTGCTTTAGAGCACTGTAATCTTCATCAAACTTTGCCAGTGTTGCACTCTGTTGAGCGTCTCCTGGAAAGCCCTCTCTCTCTTCTTTCAAACGACCGATGTGAGCTAGATCCGATTCTGCTGGCATAATTCTCTACTTTCTTAAGCTCATAGGCTTTCAATATCTAGATCTGTATGTAAAAAAGAAAATAATTTTAACCTGTTTGGGTGACCGATTTTTGATTTAACATATAACAATGCATTTTCCATAGACCCCAACACAGTTAACTCGTACTTGGTCTGCCAACTGTTACATAAATAATTTAAGAATTAAAAGGTAAACAAGGCAGTACATGTGTAAACACAACACACAGGCTGGCTCTGTAATCTACGTGAAATTCAAAAGTACACTCAATAACACAGTTTATCTTGTGATTTTTGTCAGATCTACCCAGTAGCAGTGTAGTCTGTAGATTCTAGCCATTTTAATCTGGACATATACAAAATACACTAAGCATTATCCTAGACAACATAATTAATCAAATATTGAAGCATATTCAATTTTACTACTACTGACTAGAGTCTAGACAACTAGATGTTGTTTTTTCCATGGATAGACTGCTGGGCCCCAATTTCTGCATTTCAGAAGACTTCTTACATTCTGGCAAACCTTGTTTAAAACTTTTGATTTTTCTGTGCCAGCGTTACTCACCCATAAGTCATACAAGGGGTGTTAGAGTGGCAATAGATGCTACACTACCACTTACAGCTGTCTGTTATCTCCCTCTTGGCTAAATTACACCAAAAGCTTCAGTCCTCTCTGTAAACAACTTTAGTGGTTGCCACTGAGACGAAGTCTGGCTTACTAACCTCCATACATGTAGGAAAAAGTCATTATTCGATAAATGATTCTCCAGAAGCCAGAACAGATGGTTATCTCTGTCTATCGTAAATGTGCAATCAATAATGCAAAGGGCACAGGACAGGTTAAAAAATCCAGCACCTATTATTTTTAAAATCTTTTTTTTTTAAAGAAATTCAACTGCTTTAACTCAAACTTTTCATGCCTGAACTGAAGAAATCAGTGGGAAAGTGGAATTAAATTAGATCTAGATCTAGTTCATTTAATGCTAAAATATCACTATCAAAAAATGCAATTTGGCCTGGTAGAAGAATCTCACGAGGTCTTGACAGTAGAATTCTGCCTTTCCATCCCACGTAGTATGCTTGACGGCGATCCGTAGAGAAGACCGGTTGCATTTTATGATCGCTCGGCAGTACTGTTGTGTTTGGACCGCGGTTTGCTGCATTTGTGAATGGAAAATTTATGTATTGTACAACAGTCTTAATTACTACCTTTCAATGTAAAATATCCTCTTTTAAAAGTTTAAATGTTTTATTTGCTGCAAAAGTTGACTTATCAATACATTCACGCTGTCCGTGAAATTTGGTGGAAAAACATCGCTGGCGACTTTTTGCTTAGTTCAGCGAGTGCGCGTGCCCGTGCGCGTAGGTTAAGCATTGCTGAGGTGGCAGGTGGCGATTTCTGTCGTGTGCTAAGTGGTGATTGCGAGGGTTTCCCACAATTGTAATGAGGGACGGTCCGCAAATGATTGCCAAGCTTGACCTAGTAGCAGCATCTTTTGCTGCTGTTACATCCTTCATTCTAAGTGCCCGCCCGCGAGCGCATAAGTGGCTGTAACATGATAAAGTTTGACTTACATCTAACGAATTTAGTCATGTTTGTCAGTCTGAAATTTGTAAGAAAAATAAAACCCTTTCCAGCATTTCCAACATGTCCAAAGAAAAGTTATTTGTTAACTAATGTGGAGATGCACTGATCATAAATGCTGATTATACCTCTTTTTTTTTACCTGTATATGATGACAGGCGACAGCCATAAAAACATAATCAAGAGCGGCACTCTTCAAATTCGCTTCCAAATGCATTGACTGTTCTTAGTGGGCGGCGGCACCTCAATACAAGCAAGGGGAATATAGTGGCAAACGATGCCGTAATAGTTGCCTCCTTGCACATGTACAAAGTAACAGTTTTCATTTAAAAAAATAGATATTCACAGAGCGCAAAGATAACATTCATTTTCTTCAGATTAACAATTTCAGATACTACCAATGGACCCTACTTGTCAGACAATGGTCGTTAGCAATTAAAAATCTAGCAAATAAGAAAAAAAGGAAGAAATTAACAAGAGTCGCAGAAAAACTTACCGGGGCGACAGGCTTCATCGGCGATTTTCAATAGTGACGTCACAGGACACCTCAGCATTGATTTGTCCCAGTCGTCTGTGACGCAGTAATTGCCCTATCACTGACTTAGTCTGCCAGTGCAATAACGCCATCTACGTTCGTTTTCATTTAAGTGAACTGTTCATCAACCTACAAACCATCGCACGAACGTGCGGTTACTCCGCCAGTCTGTGGCGCAATAATATGTAATCGCGGAAACAACCCGACTCACACGAAAACTGGCGTACGCGCAACCTCGGCTGCAGTGCAGACTGGTTCGGTCCCTGTTCGGTCGCCTGTGTGGTAGCGTCGGAGCCAGTCCGATAAGTCGGCCAAGCGCGCCGAGTTCTCCGTGGATCGGGCTGTCGAGCCGGGTTGTCTTGAAACTATAAAAGTATGCGAGCCGCTGACCAAAATTTTGGCTGCACGCTGACGAACCTGCTTTTTAATCCGAAGGCGATTGCTGGTGCAGTGGTTATTTTATTTTATTTTTGTGAACTTATGGAACGACAAGACAAGCAACTTGTGGATTAATAAGGTAAGCAAGATGTTTTTAATATTTCTGTAATTATTTTAAGTTAGCAATTTGGAGATGGAATTTCCTTGGAGGAAGTTCCATGCCAAATATCAGGCCATCACTGTTAAATCGGAAAAGATCAATGGAGGTTGCTCTCGTGAGTGCGGCGCGGCGCGATCCGCAAATGCCTGTGCAGTCGAGTTCGAACTTATCTGAAAACACCACACATAAAATTGAAATATGGGCCGGACTAAGAAGAATACCTCGAACCGAATGACGGAAAACAGTACCGTGCAATATTTTTTCGGGCTTAAAAACAAAAAGCAATACCGATAATTTAAATTTCTGCGTACAAATTAATACTCATAAATTATTAAGAGATTTTTCAGAGCTCGATAATACCTTGCAGCTTGCAGATTCTTCTTCACAAACGACGTAGAATGGTAATACACTCGCACATGGAACACCTCGCTGTAAGAAATTTCCAAGTGAAAAAAGTTATGGCAGCGCCAACGCTAAAATCAAATTTTCTTCTATACCAACGGTGAGTAGACAGGCATGGAACACCCCTTTTCTGTCAAGAATAATTAGGGTTGGAGAAGGGGGGAGGGGAGTGAAAACAGTTATTTCAGGAATCCATATACGTATAAATATCATCGCCATATGCATGGAAGGTAAAAAAAAATGAATGGATGGGTAATTTGAGGAGAAGAAGAAGAAGTTAGAAGAAGAATCCGTGGGGATTTTTTTTTTTCTTTTTGCCGCCAATTTTTTTTTCCATAGCCAAAATTTCGAGCGACTACAACAAAAAGTGTGCGTGGATTGTGCAAAAAGAGTATTCTACTGTGAATAACAGTCCTCTTACAAAACGACGTTTCCAATCTTCAACACACGTAATTGCCTCATTCCTTGTTAGAAAAGTAAATGTCCGTATAACTCCTACTATGCAACCAATTAAAGTTCTTTGACTACGTTGCATTAGTTTATGTATCTCTTATACGAAAAAGGAGGTATGAGCAGTGGCGTAGCAGGTGGGGCAGAGGGCAGCACTGCCTCCCTCCATCCCCCGAAAAAAAAAAATCGGCAATAAAAAGCCACAAACCACGCGGGGAAAATAAGAAGGAAAGGACGCAGCCATTTAAGGACTTAGTTATCGGGAAATGTTGGCTCTGCCCTCCCTTAATTAGCGCCGCTGTATATGAGTCACATTAAACGGTTATTTCGGTGAGTATGGGATTGTTTCCACCATGTAATGATTTACTAGTATAGCACAGCTCCGTAAGAAATATTACTATTTTCAATACCACAAAAAGGAAAAGCGAGATCAAAGAAAGTGAAATGACAATTGTCATGCATTAATCCCCCTCACCAATAAATATCAGCGTGTAAAGAGTTATAAAATACGGCACTATTCATGATAACTTATTATGACGAGATATAGGCCTAAGTTTTGTGTAATAATTTTCCTGCGTATAACGTTTTGATAAACTGTATTTATAAGATTATGTGCAACAAAATTTCATTTCTATGATGGCACAACGTTATGCAATCAATTTCACTAACACTGTAGTGGAGATGGGCCAAGGGGACGGCGCCATTGTCAGAGTAATGAAGGTAGGCGGTATCCCTAATTATTGCCCATAGAGATATGTGTTATTTTTATCGACTTTGGCCCAGTTTTTTCGACAAATTCAGATTACGCCAAGACCTTGTTTTGTAAATGTTGTGTACGCAATATCAAATCATTTCATCTTATTTCAATTTACACCATGTTGGCCAATAAAATTTTTCGCAGTAGGACCTCCTTTGAATAGTAGAACAGTCCTGATAACCTTTGCCCCACCAAAGCACACAGCCATGAAAGCGCCTAATGCAAATGAGGTCATCAAATTCATCCTCCAATTGCTAAAACTGCCGAAACAACCTCAAATCTCACTCACATAAATCTGCAGACACTGTATTGAGTTAAACCCCTGACACCAAGAAGGCAGCAACAAGACATATAATGGCAAATCAAGCATCAAATCAGATAGTTTTAGTGCAACTTCAAGGTCAATGCATATAGGGAGTACCGCTACCTGAAGGTGATAAATCATGGGATTTTCGAGTTTTTTCGAAAATTTGCCCCCCCCCCATTGTCCTCATTATTTAGAACGAGAACATTTTTTTTTTTTTTTTTTGGGGGGGGGGGGGAGGGCTCGACGAAATGTCTCGTATGGTCCACCCCCCCACACACACACATACGTGTAATCACGCTTCACCGAGGACGTAGCAATCTTTAATGTGAGTGTAATCTGTGTGTGTGTGGTGAGTGTGTGTTTGTAACGGTAATACCGAGGACACATACGGCTAATTTTTACCTATTAAATGAGGGACGAACTCCTGACAACTGCCGAAAGAATACAGTACACAACCTCCAAATGGGGAACGGTTCTCTATATACACCCCATGTAGACTTGCTTACTGGTTGTAATGCCGCATAAACACCTCAATTACAACAAGATCTAAAACGGGACCGTCCCCTGGAAGGTACGTCCGCGATTGTACAGTAAAATTAATCCAAAACGTCCTAGGGTTGGAGGCGATTTACAAAAACTCACACACACAACACACCACACACACACACACACACACACACACACACACACAACACACACACACACAACACACACACACATAAACACACACACACACACCACACACACACGCACACACACGACCACACACAACGATACACACACACACACACACACAACACACACACACACAGCAGCACATCAGCACACAGGGCACAGCCAACACACACACAAATCTGAATAATGTTGTTGGTATAAGTAAATGACACTGAAATATAAGACCAAAGAACTAAGAAATGCTCACTGACCGCGAATCACGTTTTGTGGACACACTACATTTCCCTAGTTTTACTTTTAGAAGAAAAATGTAAGGCCCCAGTATAACGACAGCGTGTTTAGTTTGCCAGTTTAATTATTTTAAATACTACTTTTCATAGTGGAGAATGGATTGTTTCGTGTTGACGGTTATACGGATTTGCTGAAACAAATTCCCACAGCTGCTTAAAGCAACTTTTCCAACAGTCTAACAAAATAGCAAAACACAAAAACAAACAAACAAAACAAGAACAAAATAAAACAAAAGACAAAAAAAAAAGAGCTTGCAGTATTTGCTGTAGATTGTGAAATAGTCATAATTTAATTCCCCGCTAACAAGGTAGTACTTAGTATTTCAAAGTGCAGAAATAATTCAAGTAGTGAAAAACATATAAGGATGCACCATTTCATGCTAAATACATGTAAATATTCTCACTACAAACAGCAGGGCGGTACATTGTCATGTTCAAATTATACAAATCTTGTTGCTCATGTGAAATGTTAAATGTACACTCGTAGGTCATGGCATACAGAAAAACTGTAGACCTATACGTTGTCTATCAAAACATTTTTTAACGATTGGATCACT
>JZLH01S0046001.1:0-19290 GCA_001188425.1 Eucidaris tribuloides
AAGCGGGTGGGCGGAGCATGACGCAGCGAGATGTTCGGTCGTCTCGTGGAGGTTTGAGCGCGACGGGTGGGGAATCTGATGAGGAGGAGGAACCTACTACATTTGATGTGGGACGGGACCGAAACGACAACATCAGCGATACGAGACAGCGAAATGCCGGGGAGCAGAGGAAAGAGAGGAACCGGAAGAAGAAGGAGAGGAGAAAACAGCGAAGGTACGAGAAGTGGCTGGAAAGACAAACGCTGGGGGAAGAGGAGGAGTCGGCCATGCAGGTAAGATTGCTGGAGAATAGTCATGGAGCTACTACACATGGACATACATGTACATCGCTCTTCAATGAATTTAAGCATCTTTGTTTAATTTCAATGTTGCCTCAATAACATTCTGTGCATATTTTCCCTCTTTGATCGACTGATATCCACTGCCAATTTACCAAGAAAACAAGTAGACAGAGTTTTGATGAACATAGAGTTCTATGCACTTAACATGACAAATAATAAATATTTCTGGAAATGGATGTGTAGTAATAGAACATGTTTCAGGGAAAAAAAATTCTGCTCATCTTCATATTGTATTACTGTTGAGTGTTGATATCAGTTTTCACAATTTCCATACAATATTTTGTCATATTTAATGCAAAACCTGTTTGTTAAATGTTTTCTATCCACTTCAAAGTGTCTCAACAGTATTTCCATATTCTGTCATACAAAATTTGTCAGTTTCTCCTTCGCCTTTCGTACATGTGGTTTATGGTGAATATATGTGTTCAGAGGTATCAGCCAAACATGAAATGTACATGGGCAAATTTCTTTTTGCAATCTCCCGCCTCAAAGATCATTATGATGAAAAGGTCCATGTGTAATAGGTCCATGAAATGGTATTGTGCAGAACAGTTCAGCATCTGTTTATATTAATCTGTATATCTTTTTAGCTCACCTGAGCCAAAGGCTCAAGTGAGCTATTGCGATCGCTTTTCGTCAGTCGTTCGTCGTGCGTCATGCGTAAACTTTTACACATTTTCAGCTTCTTCTTCAAAATGTATGATTGGATTTGGCCCAAACTTGGCAGGAATGATCCTTTAATAGGGGATGGGGATTTAAGGGTCCTCAAATGGTACACCTGGCCCCCCTGGGGGCCCAGGGGCAGGGCCCTACAGGGCCAAAAGTAGGTAGTTTTCAAACATCATCTTCTCTAGATCCAGAAATAGTTTAGTTAAGCCACTTTGTGTGTAGATACCTCTATATGTGCTGAATTAATGTTCCTCATGACAATGCCCAGGGTGGCCCCGTTTGGCCCCTAAGGGGGGCAAAATTGGGGTAGGCCCATGTGGGAATAATTCACCTGTCACCTCAGTGGATAAGGACCAAAACTTGGTGCTGAATGATCCTCGAGGGGGGGGGGAGGCAGAGGATTAGAGGGTTCCTGGAATGGTACACCAGGCCCCCCTGGTGGCCGGGGGCAAGGGCCCAGTAAGGGCTCAAACTAGGTAACTTTCTAACCACAAGCCCATTCGTAACCAAACATGGGTGGTAGATGCGTAACAGGGACCTCAATGTTATTTTGGGGTTAAAGGTCACATATGTAGGTCAAAGGTCAAATGAAGTCAAATGATAGAATATACCTGCAAGTTTCTTCTGTGGTTGGTATTGGCCCATTTGTGACTAACTTGAATGGTAGATGCTACATGTATAGTGACCTCAATGTTAAATTGGGGTCAAGGTCACATGAGTAGGTCAAAGGTCAAGTGTTAAGATACTAGGGCGTGCCTTGTTTTTATGAAATCGGATGTTAGAATTTAATTTTAACTTGGCAAAATCAGCTATATGGCAAGGGGATGCAAAGTTTTCAAACTGGTTCATTTGGCTATGTTTGTGCCTAGATATCAGGCTCCAAGGTCCAAAACTATATGTATAACTGATGTTTTTTCTATGGGTACCATAGAGAGTTTGCGAGACCTCAGGTGAGCGTCGTGCCCCCCGGGGCTCTTGTTTATGTTTCAGAAGGGGTTTTCCCCACATGCTTACAGTACAGTGTATATCTAGACTGTTAGTTTTGTGTGATTTCTTTTACATGTGCATGCGTGCACACATAGACTAACAATGGATGAGCATTGATTGAACATTGTTGTTTTTCCCTGAAATAGCTTTCTCAAAGTTTTCATTATCTTGTTTTAACCATTTGTCTAAAGTATTGATGGTATATAAATTTCAACCCGTGATTTGGATCCAAAAACTTCAGAATCATGGGTGTCGCTTTTAATTGACTTGCAACAATGTGATGTCCACAATTGAAATGGTCAACCAAATCAGTTGTGTAATAACTGTAATACATCAAACATGGCACTCCACTCTGTTTTGCTTTCCTGAAAGTGAAAATACTGTACTCTGCGTGATATTTCTGTGAAGTAGTCTTCTCTGCACATATCTTCCAAGTTAAAAGTAGACTTGAGCAGGGGTTTTTTATCCAAAAATAACAAAGCCAGATACAAAAACATGATGACAACAGTGTTGCAACTTGCAACACATCATACATTACCCAAGGTTATCCCACAGCACGCTGCATGCTCTGCACAGGTAAAAGAACACTTATTCCGCCTATACATTTTAGTCTGCGTGGCACAGAAATGTGCTGGTCGCTACTGACCTCACACAATGCAAGGGTTTCGAGTGATCGGCACTCTTGCATGTACAGTGGAATGAGGGACTGGTAAGTGTTCTGTTATGTGCGTGGAGCGTGCAACTACCAAATCAGTATTTCAGGTGGCCACCACTGAGGTCGAGCCCTGTAATTGCATGAAATAATGTGGAGTTTTTTGACGGACTTTAACCTGTTTCTCTATGTAAATTGCACCTGCTGTTTTGAATTTTCCCATCTGAACATGAGTGCGGTCAATACACCTTAAAATGTGGTAGACGTTTTCAATACCGCTCAGTCACAATACAGCAATGTAGTATGAAATGTAGTTTGCTGCAAGGTTGAGTAAAATGTGTTTGTAACAACATATTTTGATTTTGTATGTTGAAGTTTGGAAAAATATGAACCTGCTCCCCAGCATTGATGTTTTATAGTACCGATATAGTATTGGGGGGGGGGACAGTTTTTTTTTTCACTTTAGCACCAGTGGGAAAAGAAAGGGGACTGGGCACTGTTCCTGCCCCTTAAAGGCAGGGCATTTCATTTGCACTTTTCCTGCAGCATAGCAAATGATCACCCATGCCCTAATGCTGTTTATGAAGGACATGTCTGTGAATCTGAAGATCAGTAATTATCTGGATACAGTTTAGTGCAAGTTCTGGGCTGTGATTGTTGGTGTAGAGCTACAAGGCAATAATTCGAATCAAAGTTATACTATAGTTATACTGTGGTTGCTATAGTATAATTCCAATAAAACTGATTTTCTAGCTCTCATACTTTGCTGAAATCTAAGCTATGATATTTTCTTCGTATGTGACCCGTCACCACGATGCCCTGATAAAGTCGCACACCCCAAAGGTAAGGAAAGTACACAATAATGTAACTAGGATGTTAAATATGAAAGTGAAGTGTCTCCAAAAATCAAAATTGTTATGTCCTTGAAATGTTGAAACAGTTTATTTATGTTTTACACCCAAAGTATTTTTCTTTTGACTTCTGTGTTTCATAAGATGTGTAACTTTATCAGGGTATCATGGTGACAGGTCACATATACCAGTGTATTTGTGTAATTTTTAGGTGTACAAATTAGATGCACTGCCTTTAAAAAAGTTAAATTGATCTTTCCCCAAATAGATTATCACAAAATCAGTGCACCCAGCAAATTAATATTGAGTGGATGCTAGGATTTAATGTTTGCCTGCCCCTCATCCATGTTATCCCACCCGGCCTCCTTAGGTCAAGAAACGAGAGGAAGTGGGGAAATCGGTGAAAACCGATACCAGGAATACACCGCTCATTCATGATGGGATTGATGAGAAAGCGGAAATCGAGGGGCTGAGTGCGGTCACATTTTTTTTTTTTTTGTGCTTCATCGGGAAAGGAGTCAAGTGATATATGAATGCAGCATTGATGTATGTACATTCACAATTTGCAAAATTGAATGATAAAATGCTTATAAAGAAGATACATGAAAGGCTAAAAATGTAAAGGCAACCCCCCCCCCCCAAATAAAAAAAAAAAGAATAAACATACATGTAGTCTTGATCATTAATGATGTGTGTACAAAAGAGCTGTATTTTTTGGTTAGATTTCAATAACCTGTGTACCTACATGTAAAAGCATTATTTGAAGGGTTTTTTTTTTAATCAAACAAAACAAATCTTGCATATTCCATGTTTAACTATTGTCAGATTGTGTATATTTCTCAACTGGATTTACTGCCTACATGTAATCATTAACTGAACTGCTACAAACTAACAATAAATAATTTGCACACACAATTACATGTATATTCATGTAATATATTGTTGTGATGTGACAATAAAGGTAAATTTGCATAATTGATTCCTGAAATTAAAAAAAAGGATAATGTTAAATTTTTAAATGTTTACAGTAGATGCGATTTTGCATGTCAGGTTCTTGCTACATGTACATTACATACTATTCCATGTTAAAAACAAATACATAATTGATTAAATACTTTTTGAAAAATGAACAATTCCTGGAACCGGCCCCGGAAGCCTTTAAGCCCGTAAATATCACATCATGACACTGCAGAAATGTCCAAACTTGTTTTTAAAATTTCAAAATGAAACCAACTGAACACTTCTTCAGCAATTCCTCGAAAAATTAGGACATTTCCTAAAATATAATTTGAAATGATACATGTAGGAGACATGAGTTTCGAAGCTGCAAAGTCCCCAAGGAAGCCAGTACACTCCATTTCCAGTTAGTGTAGTAATCCCCAACATGTGCTGTACATATTGAAACGAAACTGAATTAGGATTGCTGTCCTATCGGAGTGCGGTCGGTTCCGTGGCTCCCTATTCCCATGCAAGATTTCAGACTAATTTGTATTCCTGCCCATTATATCCTGTTCCCAATTGAATTTTTAAACACCAAAATAGTAATTGAATTCGTCGCATGGAAAGGAAATATCAACAGTGATTATGGAAAATATTTTTGATTTAGTCCGCGACACGAAACGGTCCATCCCCGTCACTTCCTCTGTATGTCTGGTCTTGTACAAATCATTTAATCCGTCTGAATTTTTCCCCGAACAATTTCAGTGACCTTGTCAAATTTTCATTCAGGTTTTTTCCCCCCAAAAGGACCCATTTACACATTCACCCTGACATTTGCTCTGACAACATTTTTCTGATGACGTTTACATACACTTTAAGCCTGAATAATTAGTAAATTAATTTTTCTGCTAGATATATCAATCTATAAATGCCATGAAAACCACACACTCTGAAAAGTTTCCTGTTTTTAGGAATTGATGAAAAATTAATAAGTCACCCCCCCCCCCCCCCGACTTTTATTATGCAGCGATATCTGCTCTCTGATAATTACATGATTATTTTTGGTATCAAAATAATCTCATTTCATTACAATTTTGAGTAGGTTTGAGTTTGTTTTCTGATGTCCATCTTGAAAACACATGATACTTAGTGAAAGATCAATGGAAAAAGTCAGATTGACCCAAGCCATGCTTTGAATTTATACTTTGTTATTGTTTTCTGTGATTACTCTGACATCAAGTGTTTCAGTGATTTGAAGTACTTCATGCCACCACTGCTAAAAATAAATTTACAATTTATGTATCGTTTGAGTGTTGAACCTTGATATCTGACAGTGCTACATGATAGAGTTTGAATGGATAAATTAACAACCTTTAAAAACATTTAACCTTGAGATTCATGTTTGGGGCACTAACAGTTGGTTTACTTTATGGTTGGTCAACCTTTTCAGTACAGTTTTAGTGACATGAAATACTTCATGCCACCACTGCTAAAAATAAATTCACAATTCATGTATCCTTTGAGTGTTGAACAAAAAAGAGACATACTCAAAAGTCAAAGTGTAATCTCAATTATTTCCTTTTCTTTCAAAATTTGACCTTCAGTAAATTGCTAACCGCTGCTAAATTTGGTCATTCTGTCAATATTTTGTTGTACAGTTGGTGGTGACATCGTAAGCATTGAAAAAATGAAATTATGAAGCCTCTCTGTAGCCGATGCTTGTCCAGCAATTACACCTAAAACGTTTTCTTTTCTTCAAGGTCATGGTTAGTACCGGGCTGTCTGTATGTCTACTGTATCATTGTGTTCCTGCTCTCAACATAGGGACACTGGCGCGTTGGATCCCAATTCAGCGTTGCAGACATAAAAATGAGGTCACAAGTATCTTGGTTTTGCAGAATAAAAATAAACCTTGGATTAGATTAGGTCAAAAGGTCAGACATGTGCTTAGTGCTCCACGCATCTGCAGCCAAGGGCAGATGCAGGGATTTTTTCAGGATGGGGAGCTTGGTGGCTGAACATGTCCCATGGTGTCATCATAAACGGCATTCAGGTTGTAATAATGATCTTTAATGTACTGTTATATGAATTAAGACTTTTGGGAATAGGAGTCAAAAATTACTGAATAATAATGGATGATGATGATCGATGAATGATTGATAAATAATAATAATAATGAATTATGATGATGATGGAATGACATGATGATGATGATGATGATGCCATGATAATGATCATAATACCATAATAATAATGGTGCACTGATGAACCTGATAACTTATAATAATATATATAATAATAATATAATAATGTAAGTTAATAATAATTAATAATAATAATATAATAATAATAATAATGATAATTAATGATAATGATAATGATAATGATAATGATAATGATAATGAATAATAATAATTATAAATGATAATGGATAATGGATAACTCGTAATAATAATTATAGCATGGATAATGATGAAATGATAATAATAACTGAAAATGATAATTAATACACTAATGATAAATAGAGTAATAATAATAATATACTAATAATAGATGGTGATCGAATGATAATGATAATCAATGTTAATGCGATGATACTATAAAATTAATAATAAAATTACTAATTAATTTAAGTGTAAAATCCAAAAAGGGAGGGTACATATAGCAGCGGCCACTTGTGATACTGTTTGTTCTCGCGCGCCGCGCCCCCGCCAATAAAAAGGGGGGAAATGTGGTCCTTTTGGCTTCTTTGAATCTGCCACTGTCTGACTAATGTTAGATGGATTACTTTGAGACAGTATGGAAGAGAAATTCTGCAGTTCCAAACAAACTGTGACAGATTATGATATGAGTATAATCAAGGTCAGAGGTCAACAGTTGCCTACCAGTTGGTGATCACTTGTAGCATTGTGATTATAGGTGAAGAATGACATGGCCATGGATGAAATTCCCAAATTTTCTTGTTAGTTGCTTTCTGTGATAAACCTTGATAAACTAAGAGACATAAAAAGTGAGTAGTGGTGTTGTGCATATTCATTTCAAAGTAATTGTTTGTTTTTCTGCTTTATCTATTCATACATTTATTCAAGTGATTTATAGTCATATATTTAAATTAACTTTATATTCTGTTATATATCTACTGTGGTATGGGTATTTAAGAAAATAAGTTAATGCCCAACAAATTCTTGACTACTGTTTTACCTGACTTGGCCTTTTATTTAACCTGTTGGAGACGATTTGATTTCACTATAACAGGCATTTTCCATAGACCCCAACACGAGTTAACTTGTACTTAGTCTCCAATGGGTTAACATCTACTTAATCTGCCTTATTTCAATTTTCAAAAAGTCTGTAACACAGCAGTCATTAGGGAATTCTGGAATGGTTGCATATTGATTTTCACGTTTTAAAAAATTGTTTTGAGCTGTAATATTTCAGGCCTTCATATTTAGACCTTATCATAAACACTAGTAGCATGGAGGATTGTCTGAAATAACAAAAAGAACTGCCTTACATGTATGTCTTATTGCATCATCAAAAAATATTTGTGGTTTTTTTTGGTGGGGTGGGGGTGGGAGGGGAATTTGATCAATGTGCTGAGCATTTGTGGTTTCCCCGTTCTTTGAAAGCAAATGTATTTTTTTTTTTCGTTATCTGTGCGTTAGCATGTTTTTCTTGTTACAGTGTGCATGTTTCTTTGTTTTATCTGTGACACATGTTGCTAGCTTTGTATAAGATGTTTAAATATGAATCAAAATTTTGAGCACTGGTGTTGCATTTTTGATGGTTCTAGGACCCCCCCCCCCCCACCGGACAACTCCCCCAGAAGTGGACATCTACTGATTATAACTCCCCAGGAGGACAGCTCCTTAAGTAACTCACCGCAGGACAACTCCCCCAACTCCCCCTAGGACAACTCACCCACAGGAGTTTAACCAATGTTTCTGATCTAAAAAGTCTGATTTCACCTTGAGGGAGTTGTCCTCTGGGGGAGACGTCCTGTGAAAGAGTTGTCCTGATACAATTTTGCCTTACATTCTTTAGCCATGTCATATCTGAGCATAAAAAATACAACCACTACAAAAAAAAAGACAGTCACTGTAATCATTTGGCCAATCACTTTTGTTTTAACTTAGGACATCAGTGCTGCTGGTCTGTACTCATTACTGGGACCTCGCTGTGCGGGAAGTTCTCTGCGGGAGGTCACCACGTGTTCCGTGTGCCTGGACATCTACTATCAGCCCCACTTGTGCTATCCGTGCGAACATATTTTCTGCGAGCCATGTCTTCGTCAGGTGGCGCGCTTCCACCAGGTCGTCACGCCATGTCCGCTCTGCCGTACGACCATCAAGAGCGTGAAGCTCCATGACCGTAAGTAACATCTCGAATCGTAGCACTACAACTCTTTCTCAGTCAGGACGTTAGTGACTTTGAATTCTGTCATATGCTCTACAACACATACATGTAGACTATGACTTAAAAAAAACTAGCTACAGTCCAATCTCGGTTATCCGGCCATGTTGGGACCAGCAGCAACCCGGATACGTGATATGGCCGCATAAGAGATATAATGTACAACACAACAATTTGTAGCATTATTGGGGGGGGGGGGGGGCAGGGGGTGTAAACACATCATTAGCTATATTACAAATCTGTAGACCATGCACAAATTGCAACAGACTTCAACACAAGTGACACTTTATTTATTGTCCCCCTAATACCCAGCAGTACACTTCTGATAAATTGGTACATGTATCAAATTACTGGTATCCCTGGTAAATTCATTGTCTTGATAATAGAAAGATGTGGTAAACTGATGGCCATAGAACTGAGGTCGGACTGGATCTAGAAGTTGTTTGTGACTTGATTACAATCTTAAATTTCAAAATAACATTATTATTTTGTGTGTTTTCCCTTTTTATCAACAAACGGTTAAACACAAGCTTTCATTGCAAATATCAATGGTTAAACTATTTCTTAATTTACTATCTGTTTTGTCAAGGACTAGTTTTTCAAGTCAACAGTTGAGTTGTATCAACTCTGAGAAGGACATAATTTGCAATTGTTTGTGTCCACCTCGTAACTACAGCCCTATAGCATAAAGCATTTTCAATCGCTTATTACAAAGTAAATATCAATGTGCTAAATGAAAACCTTCAATTCTGTCACCTTAAGTTTAGTTACTTTTGGTTTAAAGAGAAATTCCAATATCATAAGGAAATATGCAAGAGAACAAGAGACTCACTTTAATCATGCTAATTCATGCAAATTTATTCAAAATCAATGAAAAATGACATAGAAATGTTACCTCTTGGAAGATTTTAATTTTGCTTCTTTTTCATGATTGGGCTTGATTGGGGCTTCCAAACTTGTACACGGAATTTAGAAATTCATTCATTACGCTATTTTGTGTCATATTTAATCAACATGTTTAGAAATGCATCAAAAGTGGCTTGTTAATCATTAGTTCTGTACTGATTTTGATTCTTTTTTATTTGATTGGTAGTTAATTGGAAATTTCCTTGAAACCTGACAGAACCTTTGCATTTTAAGCTGAACCTTACAAAAACTATAGCCATCCAAGGTACATACGGGTAAGGGAATTTGATAATACTTTTTACAGAAGCAAAAAGTCAGGGAAAGTAGGGGAATTCAAGTTCTTCTGGAAAGTCATGGAATTTTACTTTCTCAAGATATTTTCAAAATGACCCTTGATTGGGAGCTTGCTGGTATTGGCAATGATGCATTTTTACATGCATTAAAAATGTGAAAATGGTATTGGAAATTAACCATTTTCTGCTCTGGAAAGTCAGGGAATTTTGAAAAGATGTAAGTGTACGAACCCTGGCTATCCCAGAGACATACATGCACTTGCAGCAGGGACATATATCACACATTACATAATTTCCCGATTCCCTGGTATATTTTTTATTTCCCGTCAACACCCAGAGCTGACGTCGGCGGTGAAGCAGCTCTTTCCCCGTCAGTTCGAGAACCGTCACCAGATGGAACGGCGTACCATCAACCGGTCCTTCCCTCTGCCAGGCATCAAGGGCCTGCCGTGGCACCACCTCGGGACGGTGGGCTACCAGAACCGGTCACACGTCGATTTCCTGGCATCGCGCCGAAACGCTGGTTATGTCCATGACTGGGGGAGGCGTTACCTGCAGGGGGTGCTGTGGCGGGTAGTTGCCTCGACCGCAGTGCTCATGGTGGTGTCGGGAGTCTCCCTCGGGTTTCTGCACTTCCTGTTTGGCCTGTTTTCGAAATCGTCATGAACTTACAAAACGGTAGAATGCAAGGAAGATCATTTTGGAAGAATCTCAAAGTTTCAGCGTATTCTTAGAAGGCGATGAAGATTGTTTTTAAAAAAAATCATGTCGGAAGACTCTCAAAGTGTCAACGTCATTTTGCAGGCCATCTTCAAGAGAGTACAGGAATTTATTCTTTTGAATCAAAGTTTCTAACCACGCCCAGATAAGTTTTTTTTTTCTTGAATATGTATAATTCATCTTTTTCTATACATTTTATAGTAATGCCCAAATATTTATTTGTCTTTTATGCACTTCTCTGGCTTTATTTTTCCTTCCCCGTGCTTGAATAAGTCCGTAAAATATATGTAGTTAACTAGTATGCACTCTAACCTGTTAAGATATTTGATTATCAAGTACTAACACTCATTCTCACTGAGCCCAGCCAAGATATCACTAGTCTCCAACAAGTTAACCCTATTTTTAACAGGGCTATTTCAGACCACGTTTTACTGGCGGGGGGGGGGTCATTTGACCCCCCCCCCCTTCAGATCTCTGGCCGCGACTCGCGCGCTAGCATCGCCGCCGAAAATTTGCATGCACATAGAACCGGATGTAAACTACACGACCGTATAGTAAAATTTTCCAAAAATTTATTTTTTCTGTTTTTCAAGTAATTAATTATGCAAATAAGTGCATGAAATTAAGTTTTTACCTATAACTCACTTAAAATAGCTAGTAGAATACTAATTTTTGGTGAAAATATTCATTCTGACATCTCTCACAATTATCTACAAAAAAATTTGCCGAATTTGAATTAATTTCTTATGTATTTTATTTTTTTGTGAATTTCTTATGTATTTCTTTGTTTTTTCATCCTTTTGTTTTCTATTGTTTTTTCAATGAAATTTGTTGGGGGCACTTTTGCAATCATAAACAGCATAAAATTAATTCATTTCAACCAGTGAAAGCAATACATTTTTTATTTTTGGCTGAAGACTCAATTTCCATTGATTTTGTACACGAAATCACGTTTTTGAGTAATTTTCGGGTTGACATGCAAAAAGTCGCGCAGCGTCGTAACGGTACATGTACGTCTGATTTTCGCACAAACGGTCTCAAAATATGCGCAAGACTTGAAAGTAAAAAGTCAGCGAGCGACGCGATCAAAAAATTTTGCGCGGCAGCATGGTCGCGAAATTCGTCGAGGGGGGGTCAAATTGACACCCCCGCCTCCCCCCCCCCCCAGTTAATATAGGGTTAATGCTGGGCTCACACTGTCGATCTGGCAACTCAATCGGGCCCGATCAAACCAATTTTGCTCCTTTCAGTCTAGTAGGGACTGTAATGGGGCTCAATCTACCATGATCGGCGTCCTTCTGCCTTGATTGACATCGTTCTGGTTTCCTACTCAAACATTTGAACATGCCCAAAACATTCAAGAAGGGAGCCAGAGCAGAGTGTTGTTGATCACCCCGATCAAGGTATATTGATCCCGATTACCTTGCCGATCAAGACCGACCAGGCCCAACATTGCCTTGATGGGGCGTGATTGAGTTGACAGATCGGCAGTGTGGACCTAGCATAATTGATGATTATCTGAAACATATTCTTCGTAAACTGTATATGCGCACAATACCCTGCACACTCCTCAAGATAGCCTGCAAATGAAAGCCGAAAATGCGAGAATCTACCAAACTGAAGTTTTGGGGCGTAATCTGTATTACGTTCTACCTACCTGATGAGAGTCTGTTTTGAATCATGGAATGCAACAAGTTGTTGCCCATAATTTTGTGATCTAAATTGTGATTTAGATCAATGTCAAGAAGCAACAGATTCAGAAGTTCTGTGTAAAGAAATCAAATTGATTTACTATGTCTAATCACCTTTTATATTAATTGGTGGTCTAAAACTCACACTTTCTTCATGAGAAGTTGTGTTTGCTCAGAGCATGTTATAATGTTCTTAATTTGTCTGAAGATATTTTTTGTGGTGATGTAAAGTACATCCACTATTTTAAGTGGATGTACAATTCCACTGTCCACTAAGTTGTGGCCAGTGGAATTGCTCTTTATTGCAAACGTGTTAGAAATTTGATCATAAATGCATTCTTGTATTGATTTTAGTGTTTCAGTATATTTACTCTTTTGTTATTCAATTAAATTAGTAACAAATTTACATGTATCTGTTCCTAGTCATCTACAGTGTGTCTCAAAAATAATTGTGCAAGTCAAAAGCGCCCTCTCTGGTAATGAGAGGAACATTTTTGTGACATGATGCTTACATCACCATCAAGGGCATAGTCTTAGCTTTCTAATGCCGTTTGTTTGGTTCAATTTGCTTGTTTTAGTCCTGAGATATGTTCAGTTAACAACGAAAAGGTAAACTCACAAATGTTCCACTTTTACCACAGTCAACAATGGCATCAGGCCTTCTTCCTGTAAAAGTGACACAATTGTGATTCTACCCTTTTGTTGTTTGCAAGATATCTCGAGATTAAAACAAGCAATTTAAATAAACCAAACAGCATATGAAAGCTAGGACTTTGCCCTTGACGTTGACGTAAGCATCATGTCACAAGAGTATTTAAAATTGTCAAAGAGGGCGCTTTTTACTTGTACAATTTTTTTAGACGTGCTTCAACATGTACTAAAAAAAATTGTGCAAGTAAAAAGCGCCCTCTTTTGCAATTAAAAAATACTTGTGTGACATGATGCTTACGTCAACGTCAAGGGCAAAGTCTTAACTTTCAAATGCTATTTGTTCTGTTCAATTTACTTGTTTTATTTCGATATATCTTGCAAATAACAAAAGGGTAGAATCACAATTGTGTCACTTTTACGATGGACTGCAGTAAAAGTGGCACAATTGTGATTTCACCCTTTCTTACCGGTATTTAAATAAACATATCTCAAGATTACGACAAGCAAATTTAATAAAATGAATAGTATTTGAAAGCCAATAATATGCTATTGACGTTGATGTAAGCATCCTTTCACAAGAGTATTTTCTAATGGCCAAAGAGGGCGGTTTTTACTTGCACAATTTTTTTTGAGACACACTGTAGGTCAGGAAATTTTACATGAATTTATATGATGATTTGATAATGATTAAATCAAAATGTTATTGTTATTAGTCATCATTTAACTCTTGATGTATTGTATGGGCTGACTTGTACATTCGTCAGCGTGCCTTGATCCCTGATCTGCACTAATGTTCTTGTACAATAGTTACACTGAATGACATTACATAATCTGTCTTAATCCATTTTTTAGCACTACGGACATCTAGCAAGTCATTCACACATAATGCCTCGAAGAGTCAGGTATTTGTGTACAATTAGAGAAAAAAGTGGTTTTGAACTTAAAAATACTACGGCATGGTGAGATTTCATATGAAGCCCATAAAAGAGTTAACAATGTTTTCTACATTGGTTTGATAGAAGGAATCAGTGGCAGTCATTCATTTGAATTTGTCGTGCACAAAAGTTTGTGTTAATTAATAAAAGTGAATACAATTTCTGTTAGCAGGTCTGTGTTTCAGGCATGATGGCCCAGTTTCTAGTTAGGGTAAACCCCCAAATTGACGATTCGGGACCTCTGAAAAATAAGAGGCAAACAGAAGAGTGTCAGTGCCAGAATTAAGTTGTTGTTTTCTGGATAGATGGATACTGTATCTGATCATTTTGTGCAGTGTTATGTGAACATAGTACAATCAATGTCTATAAAAGAGGGCGCTCACACATACAAACTAGAAGACATTTAGGGGGCAACAACACCAACCTGTTTTAGCCAAGGTAAGATGAATCAATGAAGAAAACAGATTATAAAAAGTGCAAAGTTTAATCCAAAACGATTGTGCGAAATACTTGCCAGCCTAGCTACCGCGTGAACCATGCAATTATGTTCATTTGGAAGTGGTGCAATTGAAACTAAGCCAAAAAGATGATTTATGATACTGACATCTTATTGGACATTAGGGAGCTTTTCATAAGGGATGGTAGATCCTTCAGAACAGAGAATTAACTGACCGTGACGGTCCTTGCACTCAAGCTCCATTAAGAGCCCCTCTTGCATAAAAAGTTAAAGCCCAAGTATAGTTATGGTAAATGATGAAATATGAAATTGATTGCTACTGTGTGTGTTAGATAGACCTTTATCTATTCATACCCATTATGTTAACAGCCAAGTCAAACTTGTGAAATACTTCTAGCACACTTAAAAAGATTTGTGATGTAATCATGTGGATGTAGCATATCTGTTTAATTCATAGATTGATTAGTTCATTGATTAATAATCAATAAATGTTTGTACTACGTATTGTATGCTGCTGTACTAACTTGTACATGAAAGATTCAATTATCTTTCAAAATATTTAGTTAGTTATGTTGTAGAAAAAATAATGCCTTATTTGGAAATGAATTTATTGAAATTAATCTCATTTATGTTATTTTATTTGTCACAAGATCTATGGTATATTATGCTGTTCTATTATGTTGTGATTGACATATCATTTTGTACTTAACCTTTTGAAGATGACGGCCCAGTACATCTCACACCCAGAAATGATTTTTCTTCATTTATTCAGGTCATAATATTTACTCAAAGACAGAGTAAGGGATTTGCACGTCAGAAAATGGTAAAATGAATGAAATCAGCTCAAATCGTTCACAATGTGAAGATTAGTATAAATAAACAGTCAGACCGCAGCACTGGAGATAATGAGCCAAAATCTGAGATTTTATTCAGCATTTCTCTGTGCACTTTGCATACTTAATGAGCTGTGCACCTCTTTTCTGAAATTGCATTAATTCATGATTACAATGGTGTATGATAAAAAGATGAGTTAATAGAGTATGACAACATAGTAAACACTTCAAACTTAATGTCTGCATGTGTTTTATTTAATTTGACCACTGATTAAAAAATGAATTTTTCTTTTCTCTTCACAAGCTCAAATGTTGGCTAAATATCCTTGCGTCCTGCCAATTTTTATATCATTATAAAGAGCATCTGTTCAGCTTTCCTTCTATGTCATTTGTTTTGTTATTTATGCTTTAACACAGTCAGGAACAAGCAAAATATCACAACAACGCAAAATATGGCCATGGATTTGTGCATTCCAGGTCTGTGATTGGCTGGCTCCACACCAGTGGCGGGTAATTCAAAACAAGACCACCTGCTGTGGTGACCTTGATGTGCACCTCTTTACCAGATGTCTGTTGTGTAAGCTTAATTTGTATTCTCTGTGGCCAATCACAGTTTAGCACAAAACCTCAGCATCCAATGAAATGCTTTCTCATATTTTCCTCTACAGAAAATATGTACTCATGTTGCATTTTGCTTGTTCCTGGCTGTGTTAAAACATGAATAGCAAAACAAATAACATAGCAAGAAAGCTGAATAAATGCTCTTTACACTGATACAAAAATTGGCAGGATGCAAGGATATTTAACTAGACTTTCAACTGTTTAAAAATTCATGAATATATTGTTTTTAAGATCATATTTCAACATTAATTTATACATTTGTAAAAAATGAAATATATAGCTGGAAAGTTTAAAATATCTCCTTTGAAATCATATATTACATTCCGAAAATAAAACTTATTTTCAAGTTTTTATTTTGGGTTTGAAAATAATATGTGTCAGCTCATCAGATATGCATGGCATGTTCACACAAGCATACAATCTGAATAAAAGGAAGGGATTTTTGGCGTGCTGCTGCCTGACTGTAAACACCTGTCTTAGAACCTTTGGGTAGAATACATAGTTTTGGTGAAAATCTGGACAACTAAACTTCAAAATTTACAGTGAAGTCGACGTGCACGGGCCGTTCCAAAATTGTCCGATCAGCCGTTAGCCGAAGGTCGCGCGGAGTTTAGCCGTTTAACCAATCAGTGTGCTCCGCTGGTCTTGCGACAGTACAAATAACCGCGATTCGCAATTTGAGCAGAATTTAAAATCACGGAAAGAACAACATTCTGGTAACATGTTGTTATTAGTTTTTCTCATAAAACAACAACTTCAGGACGTATGGATCTCAAACTTTCAACACACCATTTGCAAGTACTATACTTTTGGACTTGCAAATCCTTGACACAATCTTTAACCCTTTGAAGACGAGTGACGAGATATCTCGTCACGAGGTCTATGGGAAATGCGTGTTAAAGCAAAAACAAATCGTCTCCAACGGGTTAATGGGACAGAGCCATTGAACCTTAGCTAGTTTTAGTGAAAAGGTTAGCATATTTGGGGGAATTTTGTGGCAGTCAGTCTTCTCTGAATATGCCATGTGCTGGGCTTCTGTACAGATCCATCATCCCCGAGGGATTAAAATCAATTTTATGTATGGTTTGAAGTTCATAATATGTTCAGTAGTGCACTTAATGCATGATTATGTCTTGATGCATTTATCTCAGTAATACTTTGTTACAACCTCTTTATGAAATATCATGTGAATGCAATGATAGGTGCTACAACTCAAAGTGAAAGAAACTCAGGAATATGAAATGTTGTTACCCCTATGAACCCGTTGGCTACGGGAACCAGATGTGTCCTGTGTTAACTCTATGGGATTTTTAGAATCTCGTAGTCAACGGGTTAAAGTGATAGGCTAACATTGTGGAGCTTCAATTTAAAAAATTGTCAAACTTTGATATCTGAGCTACATAGTAGTGTTCAAATGGACAAATAAACACCCTAGAATACAAAAGTTTGGAAAGTTACACTGCCAATGGCAAGTTATAAATGAATAAACAATAAAACTCGGGGCGAGTTTTATTAACCTAGGTGTACACACAGTAAGTCTATGGGAGGAAATGGGCAAGTGAATCTGGTCAACTTACGATTTTCACGTTTTAAAGCACTAAATAATCATTTTGAAATCAATTTTTTTCAGGCTTCACTTTTTAGACTCACTCAAGACACTGGGTAGCAACTGGTGACATCATGCGCTCGATTTTTAACTGCTGGCTAAATGTTACCAAATACCTTTAAGAATGAAAGAATACGTCTTTATCATTGGAGGTAAAGTTACCAGACCAATTGTCTCCATAGTAGATACCAGCCTTTCCAGGAAATTCCACCATTTGACCTTTTAGAAAATGGACACACATTCAAACTTCATATCCTGTTTCCTTATCACACAAGAAGGTAACAATTTTGTGATACGACGTTCTGTATATGCCAATATTTTCGCGTAGAGATATTTTCGCGGTTTTGGACTAAATTTCAAAATTCGCGAGTGCTAATTTTTTCCATTTTAGTGGTGATTTCATAAGTGTGAATAGCAGGGATGTAGTCGAGGCTGGCCGTTCCGAGTCACGAGGCCGCTGGAAAAACATTTTTCTCATAGACTTTGTACACGTGACTCGGTCCGAGGCCAAGGCCAAGGCCGGCAAAATCCGGCCTCGAGGCCGGTCTCGACAATATCCCTGGTGAATAGACATGAACTAATAAAATGGAAATTTTCATGATAACTGACTCGCGAAATTCGCGAAAATTACCACGTATACAGTATCCCTGATTTTATGATGCACAAGTTATCTGAACACATTGTGCACAGGAACAAGGTGGGACACATGATAAAGATTGTCTTTGTGTTTTGCACACCCAGAAGTCAACTTATCGACGACATAAGCTAAAATTATTTATAATCTAGATTTACATAAAACTTCACCTCTGAAAAAAGCTTTAGGACTGAAATGTAAGATTTTGTAAAGATAAGCATTGTAAACTTCATACAGAATGTCTAGATTGATAGCGTAAAGAGCAAAAGTTAAACATCACCTATGTAATGGGCTGATGTAGTGGAGACATTGTATAGGTTTTGTTTATGATATATGAATTCCAAAATATGCTTTTTGTAAAAGTAATCATGGTGATTATACAGGTAAATGAATTACTTATGATTTATTGGACAGAACATCATACAATGAGCCAAAAATTCTTGTAAATATAATTAGGAGGAAGACGAAATATCCTTATGACTGTATAAAACATGCCAATAAAGATGTAACTTACATAATAGCTGATGTGTTTATGTGCCTGAGTAGGTTGTGTGTGTGGGTGTGTGTGTGTGTGTGTGCATGTGTGTGTGTGTAATTCCTCCTAACCAGGAACATTAGTTTGACACTCCACTATCAGACCGGGGACGTTCGGAAAACGAGGACAGTCCCCATCCCTTAAATGGCTGCCAATGGAATGTAGATTGTGCTAATGCACCTTAGAAAATGGCCCAGAACTTGTGTGTACCCCTAACATCCCCAGTTACTGGTGAGTTGTCATACATGTACTCAAACGTCCCCAATTGCGTGCTGTACACGGGAATGTGTGTCCCCGATTGCATGTGGTATTAAAGAGTGTGTTTGTTGATTTTTTTTTACTGTCCCGGTTTGGTGGCAATTACATAATATGTTGGTGTGTGGTGTGTGTGTGTGCAGGGGCGTTGATCCATGTTTCGGAATGGGAGGGGGAGGGGGCAAAAGTTTTAAAAATGTCCAACATTTTCGGCATGCTGAAAAATTGACAATTTTACATAGTATTTTTATGCCATGGTTGTATAAGGCTTTCCAATGCTTTTTAAAACATACATTTGCAT
>JZLH01S0046005.1:4618-21560 GCA_001188425.1 Eucidaris tribuloides
ATTCATACATTTATGATTTTTGGCTGAAAACACAATTTCCATTGATTTGTACACGAAATCACGTTTTTGAGCAATTTTGGGGTTGACATGCATGTATAAAAAGTCGCGCAGCGTCGTAACGGTATGTTCGATTTTCGCGAAAATGGTCTCAAAAGATGCGCAAGACTTGAAGGTAAAAAGTCTGCGAGCGACGTGGTGAAAAAATTTTGCGCGGCAGCGTGGTCGCGAAATTTGTCGAGGGGGGGTCAAATTGACCCCCCCCCCCGACGTTAATATAGGGTTAATATGATGATGTATGTGAATCACACTTACCGGGTTAATAGAAATCAGTCGAGAGTTCACTAATACGAGCAATTCGTTGATCACCCATACACACATGTCGTACTGTTGTAAATTCAAACTTGATGAAAGGTGATGATTACAAATCAAATTTTTTTTTTACAAAGTTTTCTCCAGAAACATTTGGCATATCTATTTGGAGCAAGCATGTGCTCTAAGATGTATATTTCTTACAAAAAATAATACCAAATGATTGGTTTAACTTATCTTTTGTGTATATCTTGTGTTTCATAGTTAGAGACACAAGTATTTTCGGGGGGGGGGGGGAGGAGGGGGCAGGGATTTAATTTTCTTTATTTATGAACTATCATGCAATGTAAGATATTTTTCTAGCAGCAGCAACAAATTTCATTGCGATTTGTCAAAACCTTGAGGCTGAGTGACAAACGATGCAAAGCATCTTTGAAACGGACAAGTGAGGGGACTGTTATGGACTGTTACAGTAGTATTCCTAGCAAGTGCAACAACAGACAACAACAAACAAACATCTGTGAAATGTGAATGATAACAAGGGATATACAATTCACCAACATCAGTCCTCGACTGTTTTGATCTATGGATTGTTATATCCCATCCAGTTTTGGTGTATATATCTGTGTTGGTGGAAGGGGTGATTCCATACTTGAAATATGGGCCATTTTTTTCTTCTTCACAATATTCTTCAATCTTTTCTTTCAACAAATGAGGAATAAAGACTTGTTTTAGGGTCATGTAATAGTACTAGCTGAAGTCAATTACATCTACAACTACTCAATACTTGGAGTTAGTTCATCATATCTTGATGAAAAATCAGGAAAATAGTCCTACGTCATATGGGACAACTCTGCATCCTGTATGACAATGCAACACTCATGCCCTTATTTTTGTCCAAAAGAATTGACTAACTGAACTGTTGTGAATTTCACCTTCCAGAAATACCATTGAGTACATCTTCTGTTGAGAGTAAGAAGGGCATGAACTTCCTTAAAATTAATGCCCTGTCTGCTCTGGACAGGGGTCTTCTTCAGTCATGTACAGTGAAAACTGTCTACACAAACAAAAAATGTGGCCTCTATAAACAGGTGGTTGTTACACACAGGCTTTTGACGCAAAATCTGTCTCCAGGGGAATCATTTATGTGGCCACTTTAGGCAGGTTGGCTGCTGTAGAGGTGGACGCTAAGACAGGTTTGACTGTATATAGTATGGACAGAATACCAAAGAGAAAATGTCCAAATTTTCAAGACCGAATCACTCCAAACCACGACCGATTCTTCTTCCATCACTTCGAGTCACAACGATTACTCCAGATGTCCGTTCGTCTCCACCCCGTTGACCTCGGCTGTCTGGGTCTGGGCCTGGACCTGGTTGCTGTGGGGCCCGGTCTGGGTCTGGGTGCTGGTCGTCAGCGTTGCCATGGTGAACTCCCCTGGGGGGAAGTTGGGCAGGATGGTGCAGAACGCGGAGCTGTCGCTTGGCTTCAGCTTGAACGAGAGCTTGCTATCCGGGCAGTAGGCCAGGCTACTGAATTCCTCGTGTATCGTAAGACCACTGTGGGAGAAAAGTACACATATCATCATCATTATCATCATCATCATCATCATCATCATAATCATCCCCATCACCATCATCATGCCCATCATCATCATCTCCATCATTATCATAATCATCCCCATCATCATCATCACCATCATCATCACCATCACAATCATCATCATCCCTATCATCTCCTCCTCCTCCTCCTCTTCCTCCTCATCATCATCATGTCCATCATCATCATGTCCATCATCATGTCCATCATCATCATCATCATCATCAATCATCACATCATCATCATCATCGTCGTCGTCATCATCATCATCATCATCAATCATCACATCATCATCATCATCGTCGTCGTCATCATCATCATCATCATTGTCATCATCATCATCATTGGGCATCTGTAGACGGAGTTTAAGATGCACAAGCAACATGGTTTGCCCAGAGTTTTCAATCCAACTTCAATTCAGAAATTTCTGTTTGTTTCAGACCTATATCTTGTGAGACAGTTTCCGGAAAAGTTTTCTACCTCTTTTAGCAGACCCTCCTGTTGGTGTCCCAAAGATCAACTTTGAAATTGGTTGATCAAGTGCGCATATGCAGTAAAAAGAAAATACAACATTGGTCAATAACAATGACCATTCAAAATTAGGCAATAAAGTGCTAAAGTTGCCCTGCTCAAATGTCTGATATGGTTAATATTCTATTCTATTCTATATATAACAATACATTTATATAATATTACATTATATCGTTTATGTTATATGTTTACATAAAACTGCATGGCTTTGAGGTGGACACAGGAAAATATTGTATGGCTTAACGAATATCGGACGAGGAGTCACAGATGAGTACGATATTTTTATCAGGAGTACAATATTTTCTGGGTCAATAGTCAGGTTCGCTATGTCGAAAAAGGGGGTTTCGTTCAAGTTTTGTGGAGATTTGTAACTTTTTACATTTTTGGAAAGGCCAGAGTCCACTGAACGTGGAAACCAATGTTGCCATTTGAATGGAGCATCTCTAAAGCCGCCATCTTGGATTTCAAAATGGCCGCCATTTCTCCCTGTTTTTATTTATAACTTCAAAACTAAGCATAGATATGGAGATCATTTCAACGGTTATACCCACGTTTTGGGGGTAGAGGAAAATGATGGTGCATGTAAAATTTTATTTTGATAACAGAAATCTTGGAATTCAAGATGGCTGCTAGAGATAATTATGTTCACTGTGTTAGGAGCCCAACTTTCGTCAATATTAATGAAGATTTGTAGCTTTTGTCATTTTTGGCAAGGGTTGGGTTTAGTTGACACAATAACCAAAGTTTCCATTTGAATGAAGTCCTGATTCAGCCGTCATCTTGAATTTTAAAATAGCTTCCCTTTTTTATGCACTGATTTTATCAATAACTCGAATAGTGAGTAAGGTATGAAAGTTATTTCAACAGCTAAACCTACATTTTTCGGGTATGAACATTGGTGTAAGTAAATCATGATTAATAAGGTTATCTTGATATTCAAGATGGCTGCCGTTGAACATGAATTGCTTATAATTCATTATGCTAGGAGCCACAATGTCTGTTCCATGACGGCAAAGATTTTTAACTTTTGTCTTTTTCTGAAAAAAAAATATATTAATACAAGCACCGTTATTTTTATTTAAATGGAAGCCTCTTATCCACCACCTTGAATTTCAAATTGGTCCCCATCAGAGTTCTTATTTACATCTCGGAAAGTTAGTAAGAGATGAAACATTTTCAGTGGCTCTACCTACATTAGAGACGTAGGGTGATGTTATGGAACCAGCTTTGATTTGTTTTGGCTGTTATTTATCTTAATATTCAAAATGGTTGCTATTGAAATTGTCTTGTATTTGATTAGATCATAGATTACCCTTGGCTATCGTGGTGAAATCAAGACTGGGAAAATTTGGAAATTTATGTTGCAAAACTCGCTTTGTTGTCTATTCTGGCGCTATAATTACAGCTCTGAATTTGTTTGTAGTCTTTAAAAAAATATGAATATCTGCTTAGATCAAACTTTTCTAGTGGAAGTAGCTGTTTCTTCGAGGTAATGGAACTTGAGCAATACCTATTTGAAGGTGATTTCTGATCATTAAAACATCTGCTTGGAAAATTTGGAAATTTTAAGTTGTTAAACTTGCTTTGTAGTCTATTCTGGCGCTATAATTACAGCTCTCGGATTTTTTTTGTAGTGTGTTAAAGAGATGAAGAACATGTAGATCAAATGAATCCATCAGAATCAATGAGCAAGGACTTTAAGGAGGGCAGAGATTATAAAAGACGTAGTTTCGTTGTAAAATCACACAGTCATGATGCACATTGCAAATACGCGAAGTTCTGTTAAAGAAAAACGTGAAAAGCGGGCATTCTTCTCCTTAAGAAGTGATTTTTTTTTGGTGAAGAGAAGAGAAGGCGACCGTCGGACAGTTCCCTAACGAAAAACACGTTTTTATCGCTTGAAAAGCACAGAGCCATGTTTTCAATGAAAAAGATGGAAAGGGCCCAAATTTTGCCACGCCCGAGGGCACTAAGTTGAGAGGCCAAATGCCCCTTTTGGGCACATAATGTGCCTCTTCGTTGAAAGTATTCTCTTTATACAATGTGCGTCAGGGGCAAAAATTATATGTACAAACAGTTACAAAGATAAAAGGAAACCATCTTTGGGGACCAATGTGCTTATTTCAAACAGGTTCCACTTCACTTAAAGGGTATAACTACAAACCAAAAGAAGGTAAATTCAACTTTAAACATTTGCCTTAGCCTTATTTGCCTTAAAGTGAAATGGGGGGGGGGGGGACAGTATGAGGGCCTTATTTTCCTATCCCAATGTGCCCTTTTTCTGCACAAAATGTTCATCTGTTCATTGAACATAATTTACCCAATAATGTCTCCTTTGTACTGAATACATGTACGCGGCCCGTCAAGGACAAGAAAGAAAGAAAATGAAGAAAATGATTTCACCACGATAGCCAAGGGTAATCTATGATCTAATCAAATACAAGACAATTTCAATAGCAACCATTTTGAATATTAAGATAAATAACAGCCAAAACAAATCAAAGCTGGTTCCATAACATCACCCTACGTCTCTAATGTAGGTAGAGCCACTGAAAAACAAGAAAGAAAATGAAGCATAAAGAAATAGGCCTATAGTAATAACAGAGAATCACTTCACATCGACAAAAAAAATGTGTAGAATTTTTTTAAAAAGTGTCTTTTTACAAAGGACACATTGCATTTTGAAAAGGGAGCATTTTGTCCTTTCCGATTTTTTGTGGGGAGAGGCAAGTGCCCCCTTGCCCCCCCCCCCCATCCCCCAGTTCCGCCATCCCTGGCGATCCCAGGCTTTCATGAAGAGAGATCCATTGCAAGTTGTGCGTGGAGCATTTTGAGATGACCCGAAAAAAATTGATCCACCCTTGGTGTCTGCTTCTTTTAAGTACATTTTTATGAATAACTCACCCTGTGTACACCATTTTGCTAATCCATAAGGATGAATATTGCAAATTGTTTAGTGGCGGCCATCTTGGAATCCAATATGGCGGACATATCAACACTGACTATGACAAGTTATCTTTCTTTGTATCAATATCTTTGTGGGCACATAACCTTAAAAGTTAACGCGATATCGAGTTTATTGACAAAGATATTAACTGAAACATGTAAAACGGCGGCCATTTTGAAATCCAAGATGGCGACCCTAAAATGAATTGTTGCAAATGGCAACATTGGTTTTGGTGTTGAGTAAGGTCAACTCTTTCAGAAAATACCGTTAGTTGCAAATCTCCACAAAAACTGAACGAAACTACATAAGGAACCTGACTACAACCAATAATAACCATCCAATATTATCGCTAATAAATTTCTAAATCTTCTAGCAAAGTATTAAAATTGAAATTTAATAGAATCCTCTACAAATCATTGAGTCTTTCTACGGCGGCCACTGCCTGCTCTCTTATTCTTCTTTTCCCACAGAAATTACATCTTCCTTTTGATTTAGCAAATTAAGCAAAGCAAGCACAATATAAGTAATGATGTAGTGTGATTCTTGAAAAGTAAAACAGTTATTATTTGTGTGAAAAACTGGATCAACTCGTGAGTAAATACAAAAGTTTCTGGATGTGTACAATATTTTACCTCAGCGTACAATATTTTTTGATACCCCTCGCATCTCACCACAGGGCATATAAGCGCATTCCTTTGCGCGTGGGATACGCGATAATATCATGGCACTTGAATCTCCCCATTCAGATGATAATACATATTATTACCTAAATGGGGGGTTTCAAGCACGGCAATATTATCACGTATCCCATGCGCAAAGGAATGCGCACATACGCACTGTGGATAGACGAGAGGGTGTATCGGAAAATATTGTACGCTGAGGAAAAATATTGGATACATCCGGGTAATTTCTTGTTTACCTATATGAGTTGATCCAGTATTTCACACATAATGTATTATAAAATTAAGCTTTTTATTTACAGTAATCACTCTACATCATTATTTTGTGTATAATGTGCTTGCATTGCTTAATTTACTAAATAAAGAGAAATATGTGAATTCAGCTGGATAAGATGAATAACACGTCTGACACAAAATCAGTGGCTGCCATTGACAGACTTGATGATTTCTAGGCAATTGCATTTAAATTAAATTTTGATAAATTTCTAGTTAATAATGATATTAGATGGGTTATTTTCAGTGGACACAGAAAATATTGTACTCCTTATGAAAATATCGGACGAGTCGCAGACGAGTACGATAATTGTCACAAGTCGTACAATGTTTTCTTGTGTCCACCTCAAAGCCATCCAATATTATATTTGTTGCCTTACCTGGTTTCTTCCCTGGTCTTCTGGGGCTTTTCACAGCCATCAGGAGGGTCTCGTGTTAGCTGCCATGACTTATTGTGACTCGGTGATGACGAATACTTGGTTCCAAAGTGATATTCTGGCGACCCGTCACCTACAATGAGAACAAAATTAATGTTACAATAAACTGTGGGTAGTGTCTGGTGGTTGGTTAAGTCTGACCATGACACTAACTATAAGTGAATTAGTAAATTATCAGATAAAACAAGCAAAATAAAAGCCTGATGTAATATATACATCTAGTAGCACTTTCTGGTGATTTTGAACAAATTTGCACGAATTAGCATGAATAATGAATTTCAAAATTCTGTGTAAAAGTTTTGAATCCCCCACCAAGCCCTATCAGATGAAACAAACAGAATCAAACTCCAATGAAATCTAAAGGAGAAGCATTTATTTCTTATTTTGAATACAGATAGACACTAACACATCGAAAGCCTGTTCCCCCTCGCGAACTTCATTCAGCAGAGAAAATTATTGGATACACTGTTTATATTTTGGAGGGGTTTATAATAGCTAATTTTGTGATTTAACAAATGCGAAAATATTTACTTCCTATACAATACAAATGAAACTGCAATAAACTCTGAAAATGAAGTCTTGCGAATTTCTAGTCTTGGAGCACAATCGTGAAGATACATATGCAAAATATATGACGCATACTGTACGATAGTGTTGCACGACTAAGTCGCCAAAAGTCAGAGTCGCGACTATCTTCAAAGAGTCGTGACTCTGACTTTAGAAATGCAAGAGTCGACTCTCTGGATCACTGTGAAAACATTGATGACAATCAACATGGCAGTCTTTTCAGTTCATTGTTGTATAAAATCATGGCCAGTTCAGTTCAAGTAGAGACATATGGGGTATATATTCAGGTTGTTGAACTGAAATCATTGAAGGAGGACACTGGACAGTCACTGTATAGGCTGTAGTGTGATTCTTTTTACCTATTGATCATGCCGACAGACCCAAACGCCGAGAGTTGCCAAATAGTCGGAGTCGCGACTTTTGATGGGCAACTGGTCGACTCCAAAAAATCCTGGAGTCGTGCAACACTACTGTACGGATCCCCTACCTGACTAAGTATTGCCTATCAATAGCGCAGTTGTGACAATCTTAGCCTTCTGATTGGTCAAGAGCCGTGCGATAACTTTTTAATGAAATAAGTTTTACCCAAATAACTTGGCAGGAACATTTCCATACTCCTATGACTATCTATGTTTCATTTTTGCCTTTTCCACAACCAGATACATGTACACTGTATGTAACATTTTAGGATGGGTTGCAGCATTCAAATAACTGGAATGTTGCCATAGACACACATGACCCACACAATCAATTTCCATGACTTTGGGAGATTTTGTTTCCCATTTGCCATGACTTTCCAGGTTTTCGATTTGGTTTTCGGGTTGTACGGTTTCTTAACTCTGCCTTGAACCCAATGTTGCATCCAAGACCGCAGGTTCTGAAACCGAAGCCAGCCTCTGATACAACATTGCTTGGACCTAGCATCTCTCCCTGCTTTAACCCTATATTAACGTGGGGGGAGGGGGGGGGGTCAATTTTACCCCCCCTCGACGAATTTCGTGACCATGCCGCCGCACAAAATTTTTTGCTCGCGTCGCTCGCTGACTTTTTACTTTCAAGTCTTGCGCATCTTTTGAGACCGTTTTCGCAAAAATCAGACGTACCGTTACAATGCTGCGCGACTTTTTATACATGCATGTCAACCCAAAAATCGCTTGAAAACGTGATTTCGAGTACAAAATCAATGGAAATTGTTTTCAGCCAAAAATCATAAATGGATGATTATTTTTGCTTTTACTAGTTGAAATGAATTAATTTTATGCTGTTTATGATTGCAAAAGTGTCATCAACAAATTTCATCGAAAAAACAATAGAAAACAAAAGGTCGAAAAAAAAGAAATACATAAGAAATTCACAAAACAATAAAATACATAGGAAATTAATTCTGATTCGGCAAATGTTTTTGTAGATAATTGTTAGAAATGTCAAAATGAATATTTTCACCAAAAATTAGCATTCTACTAGCTATTGTAAGCGAGATATAGGCGAAAACATAATTTCATACACTTATTTGCATAATTAATTACTTAAATAGAAAAAAATTAATTTTTTGAAAATTTGACTATACAGTCGTGTAGTTTATAACTGGCTCTATGCGCATGCAAATTTTCGCGGCGATCGCGCGATCGGCGGCAGAGATCTGAAGGGGGGTCAAATTGACCCCCCCCCCCCCCCCCCGTAAAAACCCTTGTCTGAAATAGCCCAGTTAAAATAGGGTTAATGACCCACTTACAGTTGGTCTACAATCATCGAAGGGTGACCATATACTGATCGTATTCCTGTAATCACACAATCTCCCTGGGGTGGCATACGATTTTCATACAGATTGACGGTCTCCGTAGCCTCTACGATTTTGTGTAGAGTGGTGTTATACAAATTTTCCAAAATCGTTTGATCGTAGACCTTAAACGCATCGTAGGTGGCATTTAATAAAAATAACTTCACCTTGCAGTCTTTGCACAGCCTCTGTATGGGAATCGCATGATATCTGTACGATTTACATGAATATGTTACTGTAACCATGCAGAAATTGCACGATCTTCCTACAACCCACATACAATCTCTGTACAATTTCCGTACAGCCTCTGTATGGCTTTGTCCTTGGCCTCTCTATGATGCCCAATCCATTAAACCGCACGATGACCGTAAATAATGTAAACATAAAAATCACAGCCCGTAGCACTAGCCACCTACGATGCCCCCAATATCTCAAGGAAAATGGTAGACTAATCCATCATACAATGACGGTAGCAAATGTGAACTAGGCATTTAGAAATAAAACTAATTTAGAAAAATCAAAATGCTTGTATGTCTGACAAGCGACTAACCTTTCTCCACTTTGGTATCTCCGTTTCCCGTTGAACTGGACCGACTTGAGGGTCGTGAATTGTCCATGACGAATGTTGGTGAGACTGAATGGTTGCGGCTCCCTTGGTCGCTGCTGTCGTCCTGGTTTTCAGCCGGGGTCTGTGTCTGCATGTTGGCCACACCAGGGACGGGGGCTCTGTGACCATCAGGTAAGGGGTCGGCCTGGGGCTGGAAAATAAACAGAAATGGAAAGTTAAAGGCATCGTTCCAACTATGTTTCCATTTTTAAAAACAAAAATCTGGGCAACACATTTCTCCATGCTACTAGTCTCTCTGATAAAATCTACAAAAATGAAGCTCTGATTAGATTATTAAACTTTAACAATTCGGGTGAGGGGGACTTTAAAGTCATAATTTCCATTTTTTAACAAAATATGTCCTCGGGGCATTTTTCCCCTGCACGAGGATATTATAATTTCACTTTCTGCGTTTTCTTCGTCCCCCCCCCTCCCCCACTCTTCACATGGAATCTCCACTCCTGCTTATATGATAGATTTCTGGTTCAAATCCACTTGTGGGAGTCTGAGTCCTTGGGTAAGACACTTCCTTCTGAATACCCTTCTCCACCAAGAAGTATAAATGGGTACCTGAAAGGCATTCATTGAGTGCCAAACAGGCAGCTGGGATAGGGAGTGGAGGTGGCATGTATTTGTGCAGGTTTAACATGTGTCCAATGATCACAGGATAATGTGTGAAGTCACTTGAAACAGCATTTACACCATGATATGAGACCATAAACCCTCACATTTACCGTTACCTTTTGTACTTTCTGCTTTATCTTTATGTTATGTAACCATGTGTGCTTCGGAGTGTGAGTGTACATAACTCACATGAGGTTTTAAACATTATAATTTTACAGTATCCTTGAACCTATAGTGCAAACTGTGTGCAGAATTTGTTTCTGTATCAAACATGGACATAGGCCCTACACACTAGAGCCAAAATCAAACATACGTTGCACATACATAAGAGCATGGCAAGCCAAAAGCACACACTGGCATTAAAAAGGTTTCAGACCCACTAATTATTCTACTCTACATCTACATTTGAATTTGAGATGGATCCTATCAAGTACTTATACATGTACGGTATTCTTTAAATTTTATCAAACAGGGCTTTTACATACAGTATTATAGCACATGTGTGTAGAAACGTGTGCATGTTAATACTAGCCTACACAGCCCACAGGCAGCCATACACTGAAATGGATCAATTACTCTTTGCAGACATAGAGGGCAGCATATAGAGCACTACACCGGAGCATAAACTGTTCCCATAAGAGATGCTCTCCTTTGTTCTGTACATTGCATATGCACTTCCACCGCACACTGTTTTAAGTATGGATAGTCAATATGTTAGTGTACATGTGTATATTCCTGTCCAGTTCCATCCACTGTACGTGTTCGTACACCACATGTTCGTTCCAAAACGGGGCTTTTGATGAAAGGTGGGGATTTTCGTAGAGGACTGTTGAGGTTTAGTTGAGGGGTTGAAGTTTTAGTATAGAGGTGTGGGTTTCGGTGGAGGGGTGGGGTTTTGGTACAGGGGTGGAGATTTGGTAGAGGAGTGGGGTTTTGGTGTAGGGGTGGCATTTTGGCATTGAGATGGAAAGGTGGGGGTTTGCATTAAAGTTGGAGGTTTGGGTGGAGGGATGGGGTTTTGGCGGCGGGGTGGGGTTTTGATGAAGGGGTGTGTTTTGGTGGAAGGTCGGGTATTGGTATTAGAGGTGGGGGTTTTGGAGGACGGATGGAGTGTTGGCAGAGGGATGTAGGTTTTGGTGGAGGGGTGGGGTTTTGGTGGAGGGGTGGGGTTTTGGTGGAGGGGTGGGGGATTTTTGAGGAGGACTGAAATTTTAAAAGGTGGAGGGGTTTGATGAGAGGACAAAGGTTTTAATGGAAGCATACAATAATTGCTTTTGTTTTGGTGGAAGGGTACAGTTTTTGGTGGAAGTGTGTAGCAGGGCAGGAAATAAAATTTTATTTCTTGGGGCTACTTTCAAGCCTGATTTAGTGATGCCAGTTTGTTATACATTGAACCCTATGGGGATAATTGAGTGCTTTGTGATTTTAGAGGGCTATTTTGTTAATTCGGGGGGCTAAATCACCCTCACCCCTGTGTATTTCCCATGCTGGTGTGTAGGGATTTTGTGGAGGGCAGGACTTTGGTAGAGGCATTGGAATTTTGGTAGAGGGTGGAAGTTTTTTGGCGCACAAATGCAAATTCATATTTTGGATACACACTGCCAATGCATTTCCTATGGAGTGCAATAGGTACAAGCTCTCAATTGTTACCTTGTCGCAATAAGCTTGTCGGTAAAATGTGACACCGCGCACTCATACTTCTTTGATTTTCATCTTACCCTCTCTTCTTCCTCATTTCCACTGAGCACTAGTTTCTCCACCTCCTGGTTCAAACCTTCCACGCTACCACGTATCCTCGGAAATGGGGGCGCCCTCAATGTGTTGGGTACGGGAATGGCTGTTGAGCGGGGAAGCGTGTGCGCCTGACCGATTAGACTCGTGGATACCGACACCTGCAGACATAAGACACAGAAATATCTAATTTCAAAAAGTGATGACTAGTGCTGCTATATCATTTCCTTTTTTTTCTCTAACTAGTTCACCCATCATGAAAAATGGACAGTTATCATGAAAAAATAAACATGAGTCAATAGGTACATTTGGTTTCAAATGTAGTTTGGAACACTCAAAACCATTTCTTGTGCAGGTTAAAAGCTTTTCGTCTATTCGGGTATATGTGCTGCCTATAATAACTGAAAATAGATGTAAGTGTGCCACAGTCAAACTAAACAGATAACTTGGCAAACTGTAATAGAATAGATATGTGGTTTAAAAATTTTTTTAACATGCACTGGAAATATCATTTTTGTAAGTAGATCATTATGAAACATTCTATCACATGGTACATGCAATCACAGTAAGTGGGAGGCGATTACTATGACATTCCTGAGAGAGTAGATGATAAACATCAAAATGTTTTAGGGATTCTTCAATGACATTGATTGCAGCAAAAATATTTGGATTAATCCGCCAGTTTGGGGCAAAAATAGTTACATTGCCGTAATTGCACGGCTATCCTACAGCTGATGTACATGTTGTATAATTAAGTTTTCACTTAGAAGGTGGATGAGTGAATCAAACATAATGGTAATTAGGTTAAAAGGAACTGAAGCTTGGGTTATTTAACTTGTTATGCACCACGCTCAATACCCCGTTGTGCGACACTAATTTAGTTCCAGGTTAAAAGTTAAATCCATCCCACTCCTATAGTGAAGCATCGAGTGGTGCCTATATCCGTTTCTGTAACCCTAGAGCACGTGGCTACAGTAGGGGGTTAGTCCTCTGGAAGCCCAATGCGTTTAACTCCCTACCCCATCTAGATATCCGAGAGCCAGGATAGAGGTAGCAGGTACCATTTCTATAATGGTCTTTGGTCTTTAATTTACTACGTATTAATTTTGGGGAGAAAATTGGAAAATGCTGGAAAGTCCTATATGACAGTACAAAGAATCTCATAATGTTAGATTACTAGTAGTGTGTAGAACAATGGTACCTTCTGTTCCACTATGGGCATCTAGTATGTAATATGTACATGTAATGGACTTATGTATTACTGTGCAAATCAGCGAACAAAGCATGGTTAGGGGTGTGCACATCAGAAATTGAAGCAATCAAAGAGTTATTAATTCTTTCAGTCCCACAGGTTAACTTTTGTGATGTTTTTAGTATGGGGCTGTCACTGTGTGGGACTAAGTGGGCTAAGAGGCTTTATAATTTATTCAAAAATCATGGAATATGAGCACGGAAATTTCAGTCACAAAAAACAATCAGTTGGCATAAATGAACAACCGACCTTTGAATGAATGAGATGTACATGTATAACATCAGGGCTGCCAACTCTCATGCAATGAGCGTGAGACTCGCGCATTTGGCCCTTTCTCACGCCAATGTTTTGTTTGATTTTCATGCATTTCTATAGTATATGATCTCACGCCTTTGGACCCTTCCTTTATATCATTGGCCTTTGGGAGTCTCACGCAATTTTATTCACTGAGATTGGCAACTCTTACATGTAGTGGTGGACAATAAGGCTGGGGAGGCTTTTCATGGAATTTACAGACTTGTAGTACCTGTACCCGTACCCCAAATTTCAGATCCGTACCCATACCCATGTTTTTCTTACCCATACCCATGACTTTGTTTCATGCTGGACCCGTACCCATACCCATGGTCACATACCCGTATCCGTACCCATGGTCTCGTAGCCTTACCCGTACCTGTACACATGACATTAGGCACTTTTCGATTTGAACGTTGACATCGGCGTCACCGTGCTATGACGTAATGTTTACGCACTGCGCATGTGTCAATGTCGACCCCTCGTTCACTACCCAACTTGAGAACGCGTTTACCCCGGTTTTCACCGTCCACCTAAAATCACTCACGCCGTGTTGTCTATCGACGCTGGCGAGCGCGATTCAGCAGTGCCTGACGTCATCATGTTGACGAGACGTGACGACCGATATCGAAAAGCTTTTCAGCAGCGGTTCGACGTGGGGAGGTGACGCGTTGACATACGCCTGCCGTCGGCGTCACCACGTTCTTGTTCATCCAATCGAAAAGTGCCTTTTGTCACATGCTGGACCTGTACCCGTACCAGAACCCTTGCTTCAGTTTGACTCTGTACCCATTCCCACAGTGCCGTACCCACACCCGTACCCACTGGTCCATACCCGTACCCGTACCTGTACCCGTACCCGTACACATGACTGGGACCCACACTACAAGTATGGAATTTGATATTTCGTGACCAGACTTGGTGGACATAGATTAAGTCACTGTCAAGACTGTACTTTTCCCCTCTTCTCATCTGGCATAAACGTCCACTCTTCACATCGCCAATCGCATTAATCAGAACGAAATATAATTATATCCGCAGATGACACTTGACCTTTTAAACCCCCGACAACCTCCATCAATGTTTGATTATTCAATTAACCAATAATCTCGTCAGCGAGCGAGGTGGCGATGGTAATCACTTCTGGTTTAAAGCTGATGAGAAGATGCCATTAAGTTAATGATACTGGGACGAGTCTGGCGGCAATGCACTGGATATCGAGTCCATGTGCATCACATATAGGGTGTTAAGTCATTATTCCACGAATGTCAAAAGTGAAAAAAAGACAAACCCAATTAATGTAAGTGTACATATGCACCCCTCATCAAATGAAAGAAGCAGTGTTATGTGCTCTGACATGCATTTTAAATGATACTAGCAAGATTTCATGTGGTTGTACAAAATCATCAAAATAAGAGGCAAGGGAAATAATTCTACCGCAACTACTATGTCACTTTCACTGATGTTCTTCATGTACATTCGTTATCTTTCTTTCACTTTATTGTATAAATTACTGGGACATTTACTGCAGAAAGAGCCTTTTATGTCCGGTCTTGACTTATAATTACTGATATAAGCTAAAGGCCCTAGTTTTCCATGGTAAGGAAAACCAAAAATTTCTGTTAAATCTGAGAAGAACATGAAATTCACAGAATTTCACGCAAATGCAATTTTCAGGAGAAAAAATGAATTGAGAGAAAAAGCACAAAAATGTTTCAAAAAAACAAAGCAAAAACCAGTAATACAAACTGCATACCACCAGAAAATCTGGATCAAACCCATTCGCAATGTTTAGCGTGTTCGAAAAGGTTCAGTTACGATAGGGTACTGCAGTGTGAAAATATAGCCATACAGCCACATTGTACAGTACGTAAATTCTGTTTAAATAGATTTTTACTGTTTACAATTCTCCCTATCGCATATAGCCAATATCAAGCGATATCACCTCGCGATACCGATATCTGATCAATCGCTCTTGGGATGTATACTTCCGGTTCCGGTAAATTGTACAGTGAAACGTACACAGAACACGTCATTTCGAACCTCGTCAAATTTGTAATATTAATACCTCATACCCAAGCAAACATGGATTGACCTGATGAACAATTTTGGAGAATATTTGTGTCACGATTAAATTACTTTCTTGTAGTGAAAGACATGTTCCTACGACCAATAAACGAAGCAATGAACTCGAAACTCGGCCAGGAAAGCTGCGAATGTTTACCCCGTGAGAAAAGAATGCGACCACGCACAACCCGAGGCGTGAGGACAGCCGATGGCTCCATTCTTACCTAAATGGAAGGGTTGTTTGATGGACGAAAGACTTGAAAAAAATATTATTCGTGACATTGTAAGAAAGATTTTGACACGATCCACGAGTACTTTAGCGTTCACTGTGTATCGTGCTTCCGTAAACCGGAAGTTGATTTCCCAAGAATTAAGGGTCAAAAAATTAGAGCGCCACATGCGTTCAGATTTGGAGAGCTATATGCGATAGGGAGAATTGCTTTATCATATGTCATGTCATTGAAGAACATGATATTTAAAGTTTAGAAAATTGAAGAACAGAGAATTTGCATCTAGAAAATGGAGAGCTAGGGACTTAATATCAATCCAAATCTAGACAGCACCTGAGCAGCAAATGAGGGCATCGATGACGAAGGTGTGGTGGGGATGGAAGTCTGCGATGACGACGTCGACGAGGAATTGGAGGATGATGATGTCGACGTTGATGTCGTGGTGGTCGTCGATGACGATGACGATGACTGTATCGCGGTGACCGGTGAGGGGAGGTTGGCCACCGTGGAGTGATTGGCGTGGACGGGGGAAGCTCTCTGGGTGGTGGAGGAGGACTGGCGGCTACCCTGCTTCCTCAGCTGCTGCTTGATTTTCTGAGAAGATGAATAAAAAGACAGAGAGAAGAGAAGAAAGATTAGAATTACTTCTATTTAATTCAGTTTTTCATTATGAAATCCACAAGAAATATATGACATCATCATTTTATGTCTGTATTATCAAATTAATGATAAATAAGATGAAATCATTTGCTTGATCTTTTATGTTTAATCACTCAGAAAGAAAAGTGACCAGGCAGGACTTGAACCTGAAACCTGCTGATATCCCGTCAGCAGCACTACCACCAGGCTATGCTGGGTAACAGCAATGCTACATGTATGTTTCCTTGGTTACAAATACGGTACCCGAGATTCATATCTTACACTTGAGCTCATTAATACTTCATAAGCCCCCAGTATGAATGAACATATCAATAATGAATAAAAGGTTTTGCAGAGAAAACTATACAAAATTGTATT
>JZLH01S0046005.1:26056-37180 GCA_001188425.1 Eucidaris tribuloides
AGGAGGAGAAGTCTATGATGAAGAAGACAACAAAGAACAACAAAAGAACAAATATAAGAGGAAGAAAAGAAGGAGGAGGAGGAGGAGGAGGAGAAGAAGAGGAAGAACAACAAAAAGAACTAGATTTTAACTCGTCACTGAGACGAATTGGTGATCCGCGTATTCGCTGCGATCATTAGATCTGAAGAAATTTTGACAAAGTATTATTGCTCGCTCAAAACTGCCCCTTTTCACCTAAAATACTCTATCAAACATGAATCTGAGAATCGACGTGCGCGTACGCGTTCACAGTGACGCGCGCGCAGATACGGCTACCACCAGTGATGACCTTTAACATGAAGTTACCGTGTACCAAGTTTGGTCACCTTACTCATCTCCAGTTATGAAAAATGGACAAAACTTGATTTTTCTTTGTGACGTCATAGAGGACGTCACAACCACTTGGCATACACAGTGGTGCCTGAAATCTGATCTACGCATAAAAGGTTATAAGAATACGCAAAAAAGTAGGGGTCTCGATTAATTCTAGAGAGTTAGGAGTGATTTAAAAATGACCGTAATTCATTACGCGCGCACGCGCATTTATGTTTTTTGGGCGATATTTTGGGTTCTGGTGGACAGGAAATGGTTCTAATTGATGCAGAATTCAGTCACCAAAAAGAAGAAGGGGGAAGAGAATGTAGGTGAAGGAGGGGATGTAATTTCATGTAAATGAGGGAGTGGGGATGGTAATGAGGGAAGCAGGGGGAAGAATGGGAAGCTAGGGAAGGGGAAATGGGAAGGCAATGGACATGATAAGAGAACGGGGACTAATAAAAAATTACGGGGAAGGAAAAGTGACATGGGAGTAGAAATACAGGTGGCAGAATTTGTTATCACAGATGAACAAGGGGAAATTTTATCTTCATGTTCATGCATGATTTTTCTATAGCGAGACAAGTTTGAACATGTTCTATTGTTTCTTTATTACTTTTTTATGTTTATCTTTCCAAATTGTGCGTTTTGTGGACAGAAATTAATGTTATGGGATTCCTTTTCCCTCTACTAAGCAAGGTGTGAAGTATTAAATACATATTTACTACTTTACATTTTAAGGAAACAAGTTCTCATTAAAAAGGATTCATGCAAGAAACATGACCATGTTATTCGAAATAAAATTAGAATGTGTTCTGCACCATGAGCACAAATCTAAATGACTAAATTGCATCAACATCTGCAATTGCATTATTTGCAGAATTTTGATATGTAGAATTTCAAATTGTAGTGGGTTTTAGAACAATTGTCCTTAAAGACACTCTTCGACAGTGTGGAAGTCCCATTTACCAAATTGTCCAACTCTGAGCTCTTCACGATAGTGTTTGATTGAACAAATAAATAACGTAAAATCGAAAACTTTACACAGTTGTGTTGTCACAAGCAAAATATGTACAGATACTAGTAAATATCTGTACATGAATAAATGTCCCGTGGACAAAAATTCTATTTACACAGCAGTCTATGGGGGGAAACTAGAATGGTCGCTCAGTGTTTTCACTTACTGAAAGCACTCAATGATTGTTTTGTACTATAACGTTTGTAGGACTTCATTTTTAGACCTTATCAGGGACACTACAAGCATGGAGGATCATTAAAGGCAAGGTCCACTCTGACGTCAAATTGGTTTTAATAAAATCAGAACAATGAGAAAAACATATTAATGAAAGTTTGGCGAAAATCCACCAAAGAATAGCGGAGTTGTGAAGTTTCAAAGTTTTAATTTTGTGACGTCACATACGAGCAGCTTCCCATATGTCATGTAATATTAATTCAATAAATTGCCAATTTTTATTGGTTCATTATAATTGAATGGGTTTTTTTAACTGCCCACTTTTTATTGGTTCATTATAATTGAATGGGTTTTTTTTTTTATAAAAGCACGTATGAAATAATGTTTCTAAGTATATATTGAATGCACAGGTAACATCGTTTTCAATTTTCTGAGAAAATGGCACTTTATGGAATATAAATTACTGTACACAACAATGGGGGAGCTGCTTGCATGCGACGTCACAAATTTAAAACTTTGGAAGTTCAAACTCAGCTATTCTTTGGTGGATTTTCGCCAAACTTTCATTAATATGTTTCTCCATTGTTCTGCTTTTATTAAACCAACATGACATCAGGGTGGACCTTGCGTTTAAGCTCAGATGTTTTAAACTGGACATATTGTTTTAATGATGCCTTTAAGTTTGGAGTACTTATGTGATGAGTGTGAAAGTGTCCGGACCACATCAAGTGACGGGTGTGAATGGGACTTTATTAAATCTGATTATAATAATTGAAATGATGTGAGTCCCCTCTGGGAGCAGAATGTGCTGGGGATGGCGGTCGTTCAACTCCAGTCGAGAACAAAAAAACATTAGCATCTACCTGTACCTCCTTTAGATTGTCTGCGCTTCCCCAGGACGATGACCTCTTGTGCGACCCCTTCCTCTCGATATCATCCGTCTGGAGAAGAAAAAAGAGAGAAGAGAAATCGTGGAGTGAGAATGGAATTCTGTTTTTGTGGTTATGAGATATCAATTATGCACAATGTTTCAAAGTAACCACAGATAGAAGAATTTCAATGTACACGTACACATACAGTACAAGAAAAACTGTATAATCATGTTCCTTGAAGAGAATAAATACTAGGGGTATTAAATCCCCAATAATTATTTTGATGTACAGATTTGTATATGTTACCCTGTAGTTTCAAATTACTGTTGGCCTAATCAAAATGTTTTACATCTTTAAATCCCGAGAAATATCACTGAAGGTGATTAACCCGGTGGCGACTAAGTACTAGTTAACTCGTGTTGGAGTCTAAGGAAAATGTGTGTTATTGTGAAATCAAATGGATTCCAACAGGTTAATACCCCCGTCATATCATGACCTGATTTATTGCCATGCCGTTACCATGACAATTTAGTTTTTAACACATTCAAAAAATTAAAACTTCATAACATGTTTGGTTTTTCCTATTCCTTTTCTTTGCCTTCACCTTCTCATAATGACCATCACTACCATCACCATCATCACCGTCATCACCACCACCATCATCATCATCATCATCATCATCCCCACTATCACCATTACCATTATCACCATCACCATCATCATCATAATCATCATCATCACCATCATTATCACCATCATCATCATCTTCATCATCCTCATCACCATCATTATCACCATCATCATCATCTTCATCACCATCATCTTCATCATCATCACCATTACCATCACCATCACCACTATCATAACAATCACCGTCATAATCATCATCATCATCACCATAATTGTCACCATCATCATCATCATCATCATCATCACCATCATCTTCACCATCATTATCACCATCATCATTATCATCTTCATCACCATCATCATCTCTTCATTCGTAATTATCTTCATCTTTAGACTTTCCTTTGTATTGGAAGTTAAGAAATTGAAAAGGACTTAACACGCTTCTTAATTTAGTTTGGAATCATACTACAAGATCAGGGTCATTGAACACACTCAAAGGATGCAACATCAGACTGTCAATGCTAATTCAACACTAAAGAAAAGGATGACACAAATAACGAACGTACAGCTTGTTACTTTTGCTCGACAGGCAAGTCATAATAATGTAGACATGCAACACCCAATTTGTCTCAATTCCACCAAGACCGCTTTGATCACTTCTTTAGAAACCAAAATCCTTCATTACGGTACGAAAATACAGCTCGTGGGCGACACTTCGCATTTTTGTCAGCAAATGACCATGTCAAATCGGCGTCAAGTCCCCCTGGACTGACCACAGCTCTGCGTGCAGCGAGAGTACCTCATCTATATTCCACAAATGGCCACTTTTCTTCCTCCTCGGCCGGCCGTGATGTCCGGGGTATCCCGGCTACTGACGTCAATTTATAGCAGTGGCAGCGTTCGTCCTGCTGTTTCGCTGGAAACAACAGATCCATAACCCGGTCGTGCCCCTCGCGCCACTGACGTCAGTTTAGCAACAACATTATCAGGTCATATTTAAAGCTGGAATTGATGTGGATTTTATTACTTTACTAGAATTACTGCAGTTTACGATACACCTGAAGGCATGGCTGTATGTGTGTTTGTGGTGGCCGTGGTGGTGGTGGTGTGTTTATGTGTGTGTGCACGCTATGTGGGTGTGTGTGTTCAACTCAATGTGGATCTTTACACATGGATGTGTGTATGTGTGTACATGTATGTCTGTATGTCTATAAATGTATCTGTGTGTCTATGTGTCTGTACTCTGTAAATGTACATATATGACATTGTACATGTACCGTATGTGTGGTAAATTATGTGTTGTGTGTGTATGTGTGTGTAAATGTGTTATGCGTATGTATGTGTGTATGTGAGTGTGAGTATGTGTGTGTGTGAGTGTGTCTGTGTGTATCTATCTAGATACATGTATATGTGTCTACAACGTGTATGTACGTATGTATGTGATTGTGCACATTTGTTTCAGTACATGAGTACAATACAAACATGTCCAAGTATTAAGTATTAAGGGTACCATAGGTTTGGGAGACTTTGGGCATACACTGTATTCCAAATACAGTTTCATTTAGTACACTAATTTCACAGTTTAGTTTCTACAAATACAAAAATATTTTTTTCAACAGATTGAGCTGATTTGAACTCATTGGCACATTTTTTAAAACATGTCCACCTATTTAGAGAGTTCCAGTTCCACCCACAAAACGGATTCGTCACGTTTTCTGTCACTGACAAAAACAAATTTGCCACAGACATATGATTTCTTACATCTGCGATGATTTATCGATGACTACTATACAAAGGAATATATGTGTGGTTAAAGGCAGTGGATCTCATTTGCAGACATCCCCGCAGACCAGGAAAAGGTTATCCATGCCCTTAGGCTATTGATGATGGGCTTGTCTGTGAAATATGGGGGTCAGTAATTACGTAGAACTTAAAACATGTGAAAGAAAAACAATAGCCGTTTAGTGTACGTTCTATGGTAGGAATTTTTCTCTCGCGAGAAAAAAAAATACAAATCAGAGTCTAACGGTCACTATAATTCCACTAAAACTGAGTTTCTAGCTCCTATATTTTGCTAAATGTTCCCAGATGGCATTTTCTTCGAAATGCCATTGTATTTACACAATGCAAAAGAGATCCCCTGCCTTTAAGAGTATAGATAAAATTACTTAGTTCAACATTAACAGCTGAGCTTTTAATGCTTTATTTTTGAGGTATTGAGTGAGGCCTCATGTCACACTTTTGCTGGTAGAACCTGGTAAACCACAGTAATTGATTCCCCTTGGGAGGAAACCTGATAGGAATATTAAGAATCATTCGGGTATTTCATCTAATATTAAATCAATCCTGCAGAGTAGAGATGGTATGCCTTCTATTCATGGAAGACATGAATCCCTAAATATCTGACATTTAAGGAAGTAGACTATAGGCTTTCACACTGGTAAAAATACCATGATCAAAGTGTACCAACACCCTAAATATCAAATTTGTGTACAACTAGAGTACAAAACATTACAAATAACCGCAATTCAGTTGTCTTAACCCGTGAAGTAATCCATATTTTGATAAATCAGATCATAATGTGTACAATATTCCGGTACTTGTGCTCCGTGCGTTTAAGTTCTGCTCCGTAAGCACTGATTTCTATGCGTGCGCGTTCTGGCTATACGCGCACTTTTTGTTTGGACAAATTATTGATAGTGCGATCGATCAATTGACAGAATCATTTGATTGACTAGTCTATTGCAAGTCATTTTTGTTTTAACTAATACTGTTTGAAATTTACATTTAAACCCCAATCAACAAAAATCGGAGTGATCACAAGTGCGAATACTTTGCAGAGGGCATGTCACAAATATATTCTACATATATGGCAAACAAATTATCAAGGGTATTGGTACACTTTAAAGTAAACGGTAATGGCAATTACATTCGCAATCACGATTTGGCCACTGAAACTAATAGGCCTGGTTGACCATTAGCATAAGACAGCACTTGTAACACATGCCTTTGAGCTTGTGGTATTGGGCGATTCCGTGCGTGTCGTACGGGACATTTTGACAACAATTTCTGGTCTCTTGGCTGAATGCTTGAGCAATGAAAATTGGTTTTGTGGTAATTATAAAGTACTAGTGGGTAGCCTTGTGAAAAAATGACAACCAACAAAAATTTGTTGTTTATGGGTGAATTAGAGGTGAAAATGTCGCGTGTCGTACGGGACGCAGAGATGTCCCGTACGACACGCGACATTTCACCTCTAATTCACCCATAAACAACAAATTTTTGTTGGTTGTCATTTTTTTACAAGGCTACCCACTAGTACTTTATAATTACCACAAAACAAATTGTCTTTCCTCATTTGTTTGGACAGCAGATTGAAAAATGTTGTGAAAATGGCCAATTTTTTTAGCACGGAATCGCCCTATTCTAGTCTAAGTCATCGACTGCTCTTTAATTTACCCCAATCCTGAGCGAAGCGAGTTGCGAAGGTAGCGAGTGTCTGAACTCACGCCTAGTTTAAGCTCCTGAACTGCCTTAGGATTTTAGGGCAAAAAAGAGAACAGTCTAAAACTTAGACTAGTGGTATTCCAGCAAAAGGTAATGAAAGGTTGTATAAGCTCTGCCTCCAAACCCTTCACACAAGGAAAAAGTGATGTGATTTGGGAAAATTGTGATTAGAAAACATCTCTGGATTTGATTTGCAATCCTGATTCTAGTTTGCTTTCGCACGGGTAAAAATATCGCAATTATATTAATTGTCTATTGCAATAATGTTTACCTTTCACAATCATGTTTTAGCTGCCATGCCATGTGAAAATGTTCTTTGATACTGTCTAAGAACCGGGATAAAATGTACTCAACAGTGCAAGCCAAGACAGCAGATGCTTGAGCATGACTGGTGCAGTAACAAGGAGTTTTTTAAGTGGGGGGGGGGTGGTACGACAATAAATTTCGCCTTTGATGGCACAAAAAATGTAGAAATATTAATCGTGAGGAATTTCTGGATGACAATCTCCGAAACAATGATTCCATCCTCTATTTATTTTTTTACGTCAATTGGAGGGGCATGCGTTCTTCCTGCCCCCCCCCCCCCAATTGGCGATGCACATGATTTTAGATGATCTTTTAATAAGTCGAAATGTAGGCATTCCCTGGATGTGGGCTGTGACTGTGTGTGTGTGTGTGTGTGTGTGTGTGTGTGTGTGTGTGTGTGTGTGTGTGTGTGTGTGTGTGTGTGTGTGTGTGTCGTGTGTGTGTGTGTGTGTGTGTGTCTGTCTGTCTGTCTGTCTGTGTGGGTGTGTCTGTGTCTGTCTGTGTGTGTCTGTTTATGTGTGAATGTCTTGTATGTGTCTGACTGTCTGTGTGGGTATATACATGTATCTGAGCATGTGTGTGTCTGTCTGTGACTGTATATCTATCTGTGTCTGTCTGTCTATCTGTGGTGTGGTACAGTGTACAGTTTGTATGTGCACTTGTGGGGTTCAGAGAACAATAGAATGTTTATTCTGCCTTTATTCCTACAGCCTTGTCCACTAAAAAAATCATTCTTGTTGAGCGAAAAACAAAATAGGTCAGAACAAAGAGATTCCCCTACAGATCAATCGGTGCAATAAAGACATGTACAAAACTTGTGGGCATGTGGTGCGCCTGTGTATGTTTGTGTGTTCACACCTGTAGTTCTGTCTGTCTGCCTGTTCATGCGTGCGTAGTTGTCAAATGGTTAAAATGTAGCGTAACAGTCATAAAGATACTGCACTTGTTCAGTATACGGTACATGCAGCATGCAAACCCAAGCACATGTACACACAATATGACTGACATAATAATAAGAATTATTAAATGCATACATGAATGTGCGAGTACTGGTACTAGCAGAATTCTTACTGTACTACTGTACTACAGGTATCATATAATTGACAAAATGTATTTTTTCCATCATTGGTCCTTGAAAATTTAAAATGAGACAGATTAGTTCTACCATTCACAAACACTTCCTAAATGAAAACGTGGTTACATCTCTATAACAAGCACATATTTCTTTTTGATTTTATCAATTTAGCAGAAAGCAGTTCTTTGTAATTCCTTCAGAGGGCTGCTGTTATCTTAATGATAACACACAAACTCTGCGATATAACACACACACAATACACATCATGCTTCGAGATAATTTCAGTCATTTTCAATTCTCAGCCTAACTGGCCAAGTCATTACTTCTGCTCCAGTTAAAGTATGCATGCGTATATATTTTCTTTTCTTCTCCTATTCCAACGTTTGTGCCTTCTTCAATCAAGCGCGAGCATACCTCACTCTACTGTCAGCACAAGTCTCCAGCCCCTGGCGAATATGATAATCAGGAAAAAATTGACAATTTATTTTTGTAAGGAATCCAATTTTATCCAGCATGAATCACGTAGTATTTAACAATCCCTGGGACGACTGCTTTACAGGTTAGCTGTAGAACACTCTCCTGTACTTAAAGTAAAGATATGTACAACTGGGTTTGAGTTTTGCTGGCTCTTAAAACCCTCATATCATATTTTCTTATTTATAGCATGGCTTATGATCTGAATAATATCAAATCGCTAGCATAGCCAGGGGGCAGAAGAGGCACCCCCCCCCCCAATATTCATGATCTGGAGTTCTGTCACCCTATGCACTGTCATGAGGAACATTTATTCTTAACTCCCAGGTATATCTGCACACAATGTGGCTTGGCTTAATTATTTCTGGATCTAAAGAAGAAGACATACAATTACCTAGCTTTGGCCCTTGAGGACCAAATGTACCATTTGAGGAACCTTCCCCCTAAGGATCATTCCTGCAAAGTTTGGTCTGAATTCAATCATGCATTTTAAAAGAGAAGAAAATATAAAAAAGTTTTTGGAGGCACACAATGGACTAAAAGCAACTGCAATAGCCCTCATTTGAGTCATTGGCTCAGGTGAGCTAAAAATAAACTGAATTTATTTGGAAACTCTAAACGATAATTTACAGTATGTGCAAAAAAAAGGGAAAATTTTTAGAAACCATTTTTGCTACAATGTTTCTCCTATGGAATGCTGTCTTATGCAGTAATTAGGAGTTGGAGGATGCTTAGGGCCTACATTATGTGTGAGATTATTCAGTCACGTACTACATGTATCATGTACATGGTTGATCAGATATCAAAGTTTGACCATTATTTTTTAGATATGAAACTCCAGAATGTCAAATGTCTTGAAATTAAGTTACATAACATGCCATAAACAGGACCATTCAACTGACTGACTGACCGTAAATGTCCTTCATTTCATTTCACACCATGTTGATACAACCGCCACAATGACAAAGAAAGTCAATACTGTATTCACTTTGTATACATTTTATGTCTTTCTATCCACTATTCACACTTTGCCTTGGTCATTACCAACAAAGCCAAGGAAATGATCGAGTGGACGGAAAATTGATAAGTAGGGTAATTGCTATTTAGCAAACATAAATCCATATTCCCCCTTCAAGCATAAATTGTCGTCTCAATAAACATCCGGCGATGTCTAGAGCACCTGTTCGTCCCAAGCCACTTTGTTAAACTAAGTAAGACTGTGACCCCCTCCCCCCTTTGCAAAGGAAAAAAAATCAATAGGCCTATAGCTATCGAGGAGAGGTTTAGTGTATCTATTCACAGAGAAGCCGGGCTCAGAGTGTCACACTGCATGTTACGTTGAAACACACTAGCAATAGCATGCAATACACTGTTTATGACATATACATGTATATATGCAGGCATGAAGAATAAATTTGGATCTGAACTTCACTTCAAATATTTTCAAGGAAGGGAGGGTATACAATTAATTATACCCCAAAATTATTCTTACTATGTGGAAAATATGGTACTTTGTTGATCACGTGTCAATATCATTCAAAAATGCTGGACTAGTAGTCTGACAATATGCTCAAAGTAATAATTTACACTTAATCTCATTATGTGATGCCCAAGTTTCAATTACATGGAGAAGTAGAAGAGTATAAAAATGTTACATGTACATTTAGCAGTTCTGAATAGGCATAGTGAAACTCTACATATAGTATAGATTTGTACATGAATGCAAACATATGCCTTTCCATCTTAAAAATGAATGTCTCATAAATTCCCACTATACAAGGTATCTCTGTATTTCTTTCTAGCAAGTTCCTGAAATTTGTTTTTATTTTACAATAACTGGGTTACGATGCCCATCTTCAAACATGTTACTTCCGATTTCCAGAGAAAAGGGAATAACGCCATTATCAGAAATAAATTCCCGTTCCCAACGTACGTCAGAAGCGGTCACAATTGTCATGCAACAATTATTGACTTATCCCGAAGTTGTGGAAATGATGGGTATACGTGTAGCTGCTCGTGTCAAAATCACAAGTAAGACAAACAGAGATTGTGGGGTGGGGGAAGGTTGCGGGGGGGGGGGGTAAATGATAGCTGAAGTGACCAGCATTCTTTATGTACAGGATTGAGAGGACACAAGCGTCCAGGGTTGAAAAACACAACGGCACCATATACATGTATTCCCGGTGCAGTTTTGTGTGATGAAGATAAATATTTGGTTACTGAAGCTGAGGCCAGCAAGCTGTCATTTGCATCTGCCAGGCTTGGCGTCGGTCAAGTGAAACGACCGAGGCAGATTCTATAGGAGAGGCAAAGGACATTTACAACACTGTAGTTACTTCCTTCTACAATATAGACCTACTGTACATGAACAAACCATGCTGAAGCCTCTTTAACCCATTCAGTACCACACTAACAATGTGCAAAATCTGAGCGTTATCTTTCAAAGTACATTCTGCAGCATAAATAATGGTCTTAATATTGTACACTTGCACAAACAATAATTAAACAATTACTGTTTTACATGTAAATGTAATTTTGCAGCAGAAGCATGGTCACTTAATTTCAAGTATTTGTAAAGAGACATTGGTATAACAGTGATTATGACATTCCAGTGTTATCCAAATATTTGCCCAGTAAGCAATGGTTCTAGAGCAAAAATAATATCTTACCATGAACAATATGTTGGCACTGTTAATAATAATAATAATACACAG
>JZLH01S0046023.1:8625-26379 GCA_001188425.1 Eucidaris tribuloides
GGAGAGAGGGGATGATCACCGCTAATTTAATCAAAACCAGCTGACAGCTTTTTTGATGTCGCCAAGATGGCGGACGCTGGCAGGCCGCCGGGGCTCATCTCAGTGAGGGCGTGACCACCAATCCAGTTATGGGGGAGATCAGTGCTACAGTGTGGTCTCGAGAAATTAATTGTAGGGCAAGTCAGAGAGCGCCCTGCTTTGGTACTGAGAAAAACGTTTTTGTGACGTCGATGTAGCTTACATCATCATAATAGAGGGCTAGTCTTAGCTTTCAAATCCGTTTTGTTTTCTTGTTCAGGCTTTGCTGTTTTTAAATCCTGAGATATGTCAGTTACCGAACAGGTAAATCACAATGTGCCCACTGTGTACTCGTCTTGTAGCATCAGGCCCTCTTCCTGTGAAAGTGACACAATTGTGATTCTACTGTTTTGTTGTTTACACGATATCTCGAGATCAAAACTAGCAAATTGAACAGAACAAACGGCATTTAAAAGCTAAGACTTTGCCCTTGATGGTAACGTAAACATGTGTCACAGCACTATTTTCTAACTGTAAAAGAGGGCGCTTTTCACTTGAACAATTTTGTGAGACGTGCTGCACCATGTCTCAAAAATTTATGCAAGTAAAAAGCGCCCTCTTCGGCAATTAGAAAGTATTCTTGTGGCGTGATGCTTACATTAACATCAAGACAAAGTCTTAGCTTTCAAATGCCATTTGTTCTGTTCAACTTGCTTGTTTTGATCTCGAGATATATTGTAAACAACAAAAGGGTGGAATCGCAATTGTGTAACTTTTACAGGGGACTGTAGTGAAAGTGGCACAATTGTGGTTATACCCTTTCTTATTCAAATTAACATATCTCGAGATTAAGACAAGCAAATTGAACAAAACTAACGGTAATTACAAGCTAAGACTATGCTCTTGAAGTTGATGAAAGCATTATGTCACAAGAGTATTTTCTACCTGCCAAAGAAGACAGTTTTCACTTGCACAATTTTTTTTTGAGACACACTGTAGTATCGTGCAGGGGAACCGGATTCAACATAAACGAAGTACGAATTATAGGTCAATAAATGACAGTAATACCTGGTATATCTGGTTGTGATTCATGAGCGAATTGCAAAACAAGACAAAGCAAAGTAAATTTCACAAACATGACAACGCCCACAATACATTTTGTGTCATTCCCGAAAAAAAAAATCAGACAATTTAATGATCCGAGGTTTATGTATTCGCAGATACCTGCTGACATTTGCCAGTAAAGGTATATCGTTCAAATGATGGTATGTTTGAGATCAGTCCCAGTCCCAATCAGGCCCAATCCCAGGGCCGTACCTACCGGGGAGTGTGTGTGGGGGGGGGGTGTGACACCCCCACTGCTCTGGATATCGTCGGTAAATCTGCGCTGCCGTCGGGAAAAATGAAAAAAGGGCATGAGAAAAAAAAGAAGGAAGGAGAAAGAAAGAAGAGAAAAGAAAGTGGGAAAGTAGGAAGAAAGGGAAAAGGAAGAGGAAGAAGAAAGAAAAAGGAAAAAGGAGAGGAGAGAAGAAAGAGGAAAAAAGGAGGAGGAAAGAAAGAAAAAAGAAGAGTGAAAGGAAAACAAGAAAATGAAAAGAAGAAAAGGGAGAAGGGGAAGAAGAAGAAAATTCATTAGGGCGAAGGCCAAGGCCCAAGCCTAACAAATGACTTTTAAAAACTTTGTAAAACCGTCCGAGTAGGTTTATTTTGGACGTTTTTTTGGAAACGTTTATAGACGGTCTAAAATGTGGATAGGTTTTGGACCGTTTAAAAAAACGGTTTTCCGTGGAGCGTTTTTTTAAAACGTTTTTAAAACGTTTTTAAAAACGTCATTAGAACGTAAAAGACGATATCGTGAAATTTAAGCCCAAGACCTCTGGAAAAAACGTTAAAACGTTGTAAAAAACGTTTAGAAAACGTTTTTTGCGACGTTTAAAACGTTTTAAAAACCGTTTTAGAAAACGTTTTGCCGACGTTTTTAAAAACGTTTTAAAGCGTTTAGAAAGAGAAGCTCGGTATACGTAATCGTATATAATAGAGGAAAATTTTTTGAAAAAAAATCTAGAAAACGAATTGATTGTACTTTCCATTCTTTTCAACTAAACCTAATTAACTATAGCATGAGTAACCTAAACTGACGCTATCCTAATGACCTTATCCAATCCTACCTAGCTAGCGCTACCTAGTGAATTGTCAGACATATAAGTTAAGCATCGATTAATATATCGCATATTTGTAAAGGTAAATAAATGCGTGGTTACTTTTTGTTTATTACAAATAGGAACTCTCCTATAAAGTGAAATCACTTTCACGCGATGCAATATTTTTGCCAGACTTGTTTATGCATTTGAATAACAGAACTAATTGGCGCGCGGTAAAATTGTTCAAAACACTATGAAAATGTCTATTAATATGTGAAGTTGTCATTATAACTAGATTAATCAAATATACCTATTGAATTATGCATTAGATAAAGGGCTCTCGCTGCTATGTATTATGTGGCGTACGATGTTGCTGCGTCTTATTTTTTCGTGTTTCCAACTAAGTGGAATAAAAATTCCAAAATTTACCTATCACCAACTTGCACGCATAGCAAGGTGCATAACAGCTCGCGCCCATCCATCCACCCCCACCCCCCTTCACGCAGCACACAAGACTACACACATACAGGCGCAACACACAAACGCATGTATACACACACAGAAATGACATTTAATCACACCAGAGACGCATACTAATTCAAACGTCTCATGATTCAATCGGAACAGGTAAGCGCACATTGTTCACAGATCTACGCATTTTGCACATGAAAAGCATTACACGCACACACGCATAGTCATAAACACACACACACACACAGCACACACAACACACACACTGTCACACAAACAAACACACAAGACACACATCACGACAGCTATCGCAGACACACGGAAATACATTACATAGACAAGCTAGGTCCAGTCACGCACCACATAAAACACACACACACACACACACACATACACACACCAACTGTAGGGTTGGAGATTGGATTATTTGCATCAGACTTGGGGTTTATTCGCGCAGGCGCGCACGCCACGCACATACAACACGTACACTCACTCTGCGTCCATACTACACAAACAGACTCTTTCCAAGACGACGTTGGAAACCTTTAAAGGTTCAATCACGGCATAAACGTAAACACACACACATCACGCGCGCACGGAACCAATAGCCAGACACACATAAACACACACACGACACACAACACAAACAAAACAAACAATCGATTTACAACAAAACGTAAATTTTGTAACGTCCACAAACGTTTTGTAAACGTCCTATTTCAAACGTTCTGTAAACGTCCTATATCAAACGTTCTGTAAACGTCCTACACTAAACGTTCTATAAACGTTCTATACAAAACGTTTAATTTTGTAACGTCCAAAAAACGTTTTTAAAACGTTCTAATAAAACCTCAACTTTGACGTATATGAAGTCCAACCTAAAAACGTTTTAAAACGTTTTTAAAACGTTCATTTAGGACGAAGACGTACAGGACCTAAAAAGAACGTTTTGAAAACGTTCTGAAAACGTTCTGTGTTTGCTGGGAGGGGATGGCAGGGGGGCAATTGCCCTCAAATAATGCATTTTCCGAGTTTTGTCACTACATTTGAAATTTTGTTGGTACATTTTGTACCAACAAAATGTCTCAAGTACCGACACTCAAAAATAAGCCAAGAAATGTAACTTTTTGAAGAGTAAGAACGCAAAATTTTTCAAACTCGCTCGCTCTGCTCGCTCGCATAACGACCAAGATTTTGTTGACGGTGCTTTGCCGGTAATTTGTCAGTCATTATTATAACGTCACGTCAACAGTAATAGAAAAGAGAACACGTCATCTTGTACCGACAAAAAGTCTAAAGTACCAATAAAGATAAGCCAAGAAATGACACTTTTTGAAGTGTAAAAACGGAAAAAATTTTCAAACTCGCTCGGTCTGATCGCTCGCATAACGGCCAAGATTTTGTTGACGGTGCTTTGCCGACGATTTGTCAATCAATTTATAATAATTCAATTCAATTCAATTCAATTCAATTCAATTCAATTCAATTCAATTTATTCACATCACTTTAAAAAAATGAAACATACAAATAATAAGTAGAACATATGCAAATGAACACATATAACAGAAAACATAATTACAATACATAATAACATAGACTTAGCAGTGGATGTAGGAGATCAATAAGGCTTGTAAAAGCCTGACAAGGCAGATCTCCCGGTAACTGCAAGTGTACACAAACATAATGATAACAGACATTAATAAAACCGAAATAATATTACGATATATAATCAGTTAGTAGGTAAAGTAAACGTCGCGGACGTTACCCCCCCCCCCCGGTGAACATTGACGTATATTGAATTTCAGATCTAGACAACTAAAAAGAGTATGAGATGTATTTTTACCACTGTGGTTTAATTATCTTATTAATAATTCAGGTATATTGCATTCTTTCAGGGGACTGTGTGAAACTAGATACAATTAGCTGTAAAATGACATAAGGTAGTTTTTTCAAGGAAGATTTGAACAAGTTGAAGGATTTAATTTGCAAAATATGATGTGGTAGAGAGTTCCAGATTTCAGGTCCTCTGTGTTTTATAGATTTTTGGGCAAAAGAAGTTTTAGGATTTAATAAATGATACTTATAAGCATTGCGGGTTTGATGAGAGTGGATTTGATTGTTGTGATTAAAAAGGGTTGCAAGGGTAGAAGGGATGAGATTTAACTGCAATTTAAACATAAATGTAGCTGTTTGAAATACATTAATATCAGAAATTTTTAGTAACTGTAGAGCTTGAAAGATGGGGTTAGTAACGCCATGTCGTCAGTAAAAGAGAACCACGTCATTTTTTGCTGACAAAATGTCTCAAGTACCGACAAAAAACAAGCCAAGAAATGGCACTTTTTGAAGTATAAAAACAGAAAAATTTTCAAACTCTCTCGCTCTGCTCGCTCGCATAACCACTAAGATTTTGTTGACGGTGCTTTGTCGGTAATTTGTGCTTTGTCGGTAATCTTATCATAACATCATGTCGTCAGTAATAGAATAGAGAACCACGTCATCTTGTGTCAACAAAATGTCCCACTATCCAACAAAAATAATGCAATAAATTGAATTTTTTAATGTAAAAATGCAAAAATTTTCAAACTCGCTTGCTCCGCTCGCTCGCAAATTAACTCATACTTTATAAACATTGTTTTGGTTTTTTTTACCCACAATTTGTCAGTCATAATGGTATGGCATAAATAAAAGAAGGGGAAATGTTATTGAATACTAAGATGAAAAACGAAACCGGTGAAAATGTAATCACACTGGCATTGAAAAAGGCTTCAGAAAAGCAATTTTGTCAAACATATGACCTCTGTATAGATTTCAAAACGAGAGGAACTTCAAGCCAGAACTATAAAATAGAAAGGGTCTAATAATATTGGTATATATTTTGCCCTCCTGACCATTTGTTAACCTGGAAATCACATTTTGTCAATACATATCTATGATCTATGAAAGAATAAAATTTATATCCCCTGAAAGACGAGCATTCCTGACGCTTGAAAACTGCATGTTGTTTAGGCGCTCGCTCGCTTCGCTCCCTCGCGCATAAGAAATCCACTTTCATAATAAATAATTAAATTCTGTTATCTCATCCTACGTATGAACCCCCTCTGAAACCCTCCCCAATTTACCACAAAACAAAATTTTCAACAACCTTTGCACAAAAATGCCAATTATGCATCCCTTCATCAAAAAATGGCCGCTGAAAACACACATTTTCAAGGCAAAAATGTCAAATGTTCTCACCCTGGGAGGGGTCCCCCTCCCAGACCCTCCCCAATTTACCGCCAATCAACAATTGCCACACCTTTTGCATGCATGCCTTCATGAAATATGGGCGCTGAAACACACCTTTTCAAGGCCAAAACATCAAATTTTCTAACCCTGGGAGGGGAAGCCGCTCCCAGACCCTCCACAATTTGTCACAAAACAACATTTGCAACAACCTTTGCACAGAAATGCCAATTATGCATTCCTTAAAAAATGCCGGCTGAAAACACACATTTTCAAGGAAAAAATATCAATTTTTCTCACCCTGGGAGGGGACCCCCCTCCGAGACCCTCCCTTATTTATCGCCAATCAACAATTGCCACATCTTCTGCACGACAAAAAAGAGACGTCAATCATGCATTCCTTCATGAAAATTGGGCGCTGAAACACACCTTTTCAAGGCAAAAATATCAAATTTTTTCACCCTGGGAGGAGAACCCCCTCCCAGACCCTCCCCAATTCATTATCAATAAACAATCGCCACACCTTTTTGCACTCCAGCAAAAATACAAAGATGTATGTGTTATTTCAAATGGAGATTAAAATATAAGTTTTGGAACGTAAGCATTAATACAGTGGGTACTTGGATTTACATATACGGTCACGAATACTTAATAGGGTGGAATCCCCTCCCCCATCCTGAAAACAAATGGATGCCTCAGTCTGTTTACGCCCTTCAAGCAACCGTTACAGTCGGCATTTTCTTTTTTTACCAGTCGGCAAATTGGCCATGTACACATCCCCCCCCCCCATTCAAAGTGGTCTAGTGACACCCCTGGTCATATGTTGAAAACAGTCACTAATGTCGGATATGCCCAAATAATACATTAAAATTTTTAGTATAAAATGTCAGGAAAAGTCATCAGATCTGAATGAAATTGTTAACAAGGTGTAAGAGGGGCGCAGTAAAAAGTGATTAAGATACACAATTGAACATGCCCCGAGCTTTATACGTTTGTAATGTATAGACATTTGCCGTCGGTAATTTGTGGGCAAATTTGTCGGTAATTAGGCTCTTACACCCCCCCCCACAAAAAAAAGGTCTAGGTACGCCCCCGGCTACACCTGCCAATTGATTTTTGAAATAGTTGTTTCCATCAAACCATCGGAAACCGTTGATAGCCGACTCAATTCTACTAATGAGATACGTCTACAGCGTGTCTCAAAAAAATGTGCAAGTAAAAGCGCCCTCTATGGCAATTAGAAACACTATTGTGGCATGATGGTTGCGTTAACATCAAGGGCAAAGTCTCAGCTTTCAAATGTCGTTTGTTTTGATCAGTTTGATTGTTTTAATTCTGAGATATGTTTAGTTAACAATGAAAGGGTAAAATCACAAATGTGCAAATTTCACTACAGTCAATGATAGTATCGGGCCCTCTTCCCGTAAAGGTCGCATATTGAATTGGACTTTTACAGTAGGGCATGACCAAATAACGCTCTAGAAAATAAGTTCTGTAGTCTCCAGATTGGTATTGAACTAGAAATGTAATCGTGTTAAAACGATGTACTTGCAATGATGCCAGTGCAAATTGAGGTCTGGAAGAGAGACTAACATTGCATATGGGTCAATGTAGTTTTTATTTTGTACTTCGTATGATCTTACATTCCTTTACACAAGGCTCTGTAAAATTGAAAACTTGACAAAATTATAAAAAGTATTATAAACAAAAGAAAAATGTAATGGCAAAAGTAATGGTAAATGTATCTATCTTTATCTATCAAACTATCTACGTATCTATCTTCCTATCTATCTATCTATCTATCTATCTATCTATCTATCTATCTATCTATCTATTTACACCTACATAAGTGACAAAAGGTTCACTGACTCCAAGGGCGTAGGTTGGTTTGGGCACGGGGAGGTGCACATCTTGGTAAGGTGGAACTAAAGTGACATGGGGAGGTGCACATCTTAGGGAGGTGGAACTATAAAGTTGAGTAAATCAGGCGTTGAAAGCAGAACAAGTGGTGCAAATTTCGTTTTGCTTGAGCCAGGGGCGGAACTCCTTTAGGCTCTGCGGGGGGGGGGGGGTGCACTGCGGGGGGGGGTGCACCCCCCCCCCCAGCCTACGCCCTTGGACTCATTCGAGTAATTAAACTCCAACTGTGAATTTTTAAATTTAAACATGCAATCCATATCCCATCTTGCCTTCATTCTTCATTCATTATTTCTATTATCAACTAATTAACTCCAATAACTGGTATATAACTACAAAATTAAACACAAATTTATAAAGTCTAAAATCAAAGCAACTTACCACAAAACGTCATTGAAGTTGATGACAGGCAACCATTACTATAAGTCTGTATCTCGTTTCCCGGCTGGCAGAAGGTCGTTAGCAAATGCTCTAAGCAGAAGGGCGTTGACAGTCCGGCTGGCAGAAGGTCGTTAGCAAATGCTCTAAGCAGAAGGGCGTTAACAGTAAATTGCTTGTGACGTGACAACCATCATGACCATTGGCTTATTTCACATGAAATCAATGTATTGTGATCTTTTAGATCCTTATATCAGTATGTAAGGCTAAAATATGGAATAAGCCTATGGGTTTCAAATTAGAGGCAATTTATTGTTCCTTGTATTTATGAATACATTCCCTCGCCCATAACAGCGAGAGGGCCATGTCAAAAGGCTAACCCTAGTACCGAAAGTATAAACGCAACTAGTGATGTCTGGGTTTCATTCACTTTTAATTTACCTTTGCTTTAAATTTGCATGTAGTTTTACTTAAACTTTGATACCGAACGAAAAGTGCAGCCCAGCGGAAATCTCTTGTCGTCGCCTCGTCAACAGTCATGACGTCAGTCCCTCTCAGCTCCAAGCTCAAGGGCTGCAATGTTTCCCGGGGGAGCGCATTTTGCTGAAATAAATGTGTCGTCTGTCGTGCTTGAATATATCAAAGGTCTTGGGGAAGGAAACGGGTTTCCATGATCGGTTATACACATCGCCGTTTTTGTCTTTTTTTTCCAATACTATATTGCAGTGATAGATTCTTGTTAAATCAGGGAAAGCATTTTGATTACTTATTAATACAAGTTAAAGAGAACACACAGTACTGGTTGATGATAGACCCGGGATGATAGAAAATCTTTCATCAAAATTTCACATTCCCATGTTTTCCAGCTGAGAGTAAATTACATTTGCATTATAATGTGGGACTAATTCACTTCATATGCAATAAAAGTTGAGGAATTGGCAGTTTGAGTACCCGACGGAGTAAGCTCCGTTGCTGCAGTGTGTATGACGACAATTAACACAGTCCCACATATAGATTTCTGTGTTAGTACTTTGTCAGCAGTGGGGATTTGTGTAACAGATATGTCCAAAACGAAGTGTTCTGTTGTTTTCAACTACTCTCTCCTGTACTATAGTGACATTTTAAGAATACCATCTGTTCACAGAAGGTTTGAAAGCAGTTGATATTAATGTTGTTGTTCTGCAAGTAATCAACCAGTACTGTGTATCCTCTTTAACAATAACCACAGTTTAAAAAAATGTGAGCTACATAATCATTCGTGCTTAAAGCCCTGAAAAAAATTGTATTTTCAAAATGTTTACTTAGCGCTTTAAAAAGGTGCAAACCTATTAGTACTCACGTTGACCGGATTCACCTTGCTCATTTCCTCCGATAGCCTATTGTGGGTAGATCTAGGCTATTTTATACTCCACTGCGGTGGTCATTCCAAGGATGGTGTTTATTCATGTATACCTTTCCAGAGAAAGCATAACTTTTCAAACATGTTTATTTGTCCATTGAAGCACTACTCAGATATAATTTTTTGTTAAACTGAAGCTCCACAATAACCCTATACAATGTTAACTTTTATTCTTTCATTTTATTTAATGTGTATTTATTTGCATATTTATTTATATTCAATAATTTATATATTTATCTATCTGTTCATTCATTCATTTTCTACTTTATTCAGACAGACATTAACATATAGGTGAGAAGTTGTGCTCACAATCAATGTGAAAAATTCATGCTGAAAAAATAAATAAATAAAATGGATTATGACAATTAGGTAAGCGTCATGAGACAGTGCATCGCGACTTTACTGTATACTCGCGTAAGGCCTATTCGGGGTGGGAGAGGGGGTCTGCTCCCGGTATCAGAACACGGTAAATCCTGACAGTGGCTGTAAGTTGACAGTAACTTGACGGAACATTTTTAGCCTTGGCAGAAGTAGCTAACTTGACATTCATATACAAAATTTGACAGCTATGCATAGCTTAAATCCAAAACCCATGGTGGGCCCCTGGACCTCATCCGAATAACGCGCAGAGTTCAGTTGCCCCAAATCATGTGGGCCCGTTCTTACCTCCCCCCCCCCCAGTATTTAAAACCTCGGTGGGGACAATACAAGGCGTTGAAAGGACGTCTTTGAGCATTGACACAATGGTGGATTGCCAAAACAAATTAAATTGTTGAACTTAGGGCGTCAATCCGTTTCTCGGATGAAGAGGAATGGGGTGGGGACGGGCCGGCAACAGTAAGAAAAATGTCAATTTGCCGGCGCGCCCTGCTCACAAAATTGAAATCTAGATTTTGCGCGCGAAGCACACCATAAAGGCTAAGTCACACTGCGCCGTCTAACGATTCCGTCTGAAAAACGAGCGTTTATTGGACTTTTTAATTCGTTTTCAACTGGATTACAAACGTATCTAGACGTTGACAGACGGTGCTTTTCCGTTCTGTTCCATTCTATTGTATTCCATTTGCCACCGTCTGACACCGTCTGAAGTAAATACAAGTGAGCTTTCGTTTTACCACCACGGACGAAAACGAGGGCAGTGAGCAATCAAGGGAGCCGTTCGTCCGTGGTCCTTCCACATGCAAAACGGACAACGAGCGGCGGTGCGTGACGTAATCAGCCTTCGCACGTGTTGCGATTTGCACTGACATCTGTACGGACGCTGTCCTGCTGTCTTCAATTCGTCGTCGACGAAAAATTCGCCAAAACAGGTTCTAGATTTTACCACGGACGGTGCGATGCGGGGTAGCGCATGCGCAGATCGATCTTGGTATCGGATTACCGTTTAAACGAAAGCTCACTATTTTAGACGGAGGCAGACGGAATCGTTAGACGGCATAGTGTGACTTACCCGTAAAGGTATTGGCTAATATTTACCACAGTTAAAAAAAAATCCGAGCTACATGATTCCCCATGCTACCATTGTCTTTGATAAGGTCTAAAAATGACGCCCTGACAAAATTATATTTCAAAATAATTATTTAGTGTTTTAAAAAAGTGAAAAATTGTACGTTGATCGGATTCACCTGCCCATTTTCTCCCATAGACTTACTGTGTTTACACCTAGGCTATTTAAACTTAGTCTGCAGGCACTACAAATTTCACAGCGCCTTGAGCCAAGTCTAATCTTGTTGACTAGGGCACGTGCCACGAAGCAGCTATAACACAGGGCCTATGGAAGAACTAGTCTGCAGCACAGATTGTTCAGACCCTGATTTGCGTAGCACGACGGACAAGGGTTTATGCCTGTAAACTAATTTAAACTCGCCCCCGCGTTTTAATTGTTTATTCATGCATAACTTGCCATTGGCAGTGTAACTTTCTAAACTTTTTTTTATTCTAGGGTGTTTATTTGTCCATATGAACACTACTATGTAGTACAGATATCAAAATTGGGCAATTTTTGTAAATTGAAGCTCCACAATGTTAGCCTATCACTTTAAGATTAGAATTGTTTATGTTTAGTAGAATTTTTATGTTAGATTCATTGGTTTCAAATTGTGATTTTGGAACATTATCATTCCGTTACTTTCTATGATTTTTTTTTCAATTGCAAAATTATTATTGGAGGGGGGGGGGTTAAAACGATTTGATTACCACTCGGTATTTTCATTGGTCGGGCGAATACTCTGAAGCCTGCCACTCCCCCCCCCCCCTCCCGATCGATGCCCCTGGTGAATGTCATTGTCTTATCTTCTCAAACTATAACTCCGTAAACACAGAACGTGTTCTTTATCGACTCTTCATGACCATCAGTGTTCATTTGCAGCTTTTCAATTTACTTTATTCCACATAAACACTACACAAAAAATAAGTTCCCCCTTTTTCAAAATTCCGTAACTTTTTAACAAAAGGGTTTTTGACAATTTTTTTTTTGGGGGGGGAGGCAGGAGTGTTCCTGCACTCGTTGGCTAACTTTTGTGTGAAAATGTGATTGATCCGTCAAGTCATGCATGAGTGAGCACACATTAAAGGTGTAGATGTCACTTTTCAAAATTCACAGAAGTCATTTTGGGGGATTTGTGACACAGGCTTTTGGCAAATTCTGTTTCTGATGAATGATTTAGCGCTGTTAATCATCTATCGTTTGACCCTCTTACACCTTCCCAGACACTTTCCAAATATTTTCGGTTCAGTATGTTCAATTAAAAAATTGTCATCCTTCCTAAATTTTGAAATTGTAAAATCCATTCAGTTGATTGAAAAAATTAAAATCGGATATTTTTCCGCAAAATGTATCAGCACATGTTGTACAAATATAAGAGAATGTAACCATGTCATGGTTGAGTGAACACAATTGATTAACAAAGCAAAAAATACAAGTTTTTAAAATTATTTTGGCATAATAAATGACTCCTGTAACTTTTGAAAAGTGACAATTTTGCCTTTAATTCATGCTCACTCATGCATGACCTGATGGATCAATCCCATTTTCACACAGAAGTTCCACAATTAATGTAAAAATACTCCTGCAAAATTTATTTGCTCAAATTTGTTTTGTTAAAAAGTTATGGTATTTTGAAAAAGGGGGAACTTACTTTTTGTGTAGTGTTTATTAAAGTACTGCCCTTTCTCAATTACATAATCATAACAAGTACGATATCATTTCAAAGAAAAGTAAATAATCTCTCTGATGGTACCAAGCATACATTAATGGAAGAAACAATCGATCAAACTCTAATTTCCAAACTTGTTTGAGGAGTTTATTTAATAATTGACTATTTGAACCTTTGGGGTGATGGCCGTTTGTCTGGTCCATCAACTGCTCAATTTAGAGAATTGGCAAAGTTGTAATACGTCCAGCTCACATTATTTTGAAGAAAAAAAACTAATTATGTTGGGGTAGATTTTGTGAAAGTATAACATGCATATTACACGAAATATTGTTACAGGGCATTGCCTGTCTCGTTCAGATTCAATAAGATGTAGGATATTTTATTTTTAATTGATATTGAACCCCTGGGATTGAACCAAAACCGAATTTAGTAAAATGGTGTAGACCAATAAATCATTGGTTACTTTGTACTCGTTTTTTTCGATCAAAACCAAAGAAAAGAACAAAGTATTTATCCAGAGAGAGAGGGAAAATCCTGCAGAGAATATAAAAGTAAGTCATTCTCATTTTCATTTACCTCGATTGATTTTGATTAGAAATTCTGAAAGGTATGAGAAAAACGTTAATGTGTAAGTTTGAAAGTTGCATTGGATATACGCTGTACGCACACAAGGAAATACTCGTCTTAAAGGGAGAATTAGGCGCCAGCAACTAACAGGCATAAGTTAAGAATAAATATGACATTGTGAGTATTGTGAGAATTATGGTACATAGTGACAAAAACAGCCTTAATAAGGGGTACTGTGTGATACTCACTCTCATCAAGGCCCGATAAATTAGTTAATTTGTGTTTATTTTACGTCTTTGTAGGTTTTACCCTAAGACAAAACTTGAGAAACAGACTATGAGGGGAGGACTTATGCAATTCAAGAACAGTGCATAACAGTACCACGGTGCGGCTAACAACTCGCGTGCATGCATTGGTCACGCATGATCAGCTCCCTGCAGTGCACGTGCAATCTGATTGGTTGGCAAGAACTCAAATATTTTCTTAAACTTATGCCTGTTAGTTGCTGGCGCCTTCTCCCTTTAATGAATATCCTCCCTGTGCCCCATGATATAACATCTACAGTATTTGAATTGTTGGGATGGTGGCCACTTGTGTGGCCCATCGATTTGAAGCAATTTGAATAAAGTTCTGTTTATATGTTAAATGTTTTTCTGTTTTCGAGATGGTAAACGTCCTGGTCATTTAACCGAAAAGAACACCGAAGACATGATATCGAGATAAAAGACAAATCCAGTCAAAATAAGTTCGCAAGTCACGCCTGTTCACGCGCCAAGTGGGGTGGTTCTGCTGTTATTGAACTTATCCGTGCCAAACTGAATCAAACAGATTCGTTCAGACCTTGTAGCTTTTACATTGGGGACCTGTCATTGACACATTTGAGTCGGCCTTCGCTAAGCAACTACGACACGCTCGTTACTAAGAATTCAATGAGGGCGCGATCGGACGGAAATCCTCGAAGTGTGTAATTGGCAATTTGGCATGACAGACAACAGTCTCGAGCACGTTGCAAAAGGGCAGGGGATTGAGGTCGAGCGGCTGATTAGGGACGAGAAATGCGTTCGCTTGCCAACCTCAGATAGAGCTCAGTGCTTGAAAAGACCGGCGAATGCGTTCTAGAACAAGCACACCCGCTACGAGAAGGCAGACAGTGCGAAGCGCTCACGCATGTTGATCGGAGCAGGTCGGAGGAAGAGAAACAGAGCAAAGCGTCAGTTTTCCATCTAGACACTGTACGTCTGCATCTCCACCCCGGTTGTCTGACGTTTTGGATTAAACGGATTTTTTTTTAATGAATGATAGTTCAGGACATATGGCTGAGGTCACTGGACATCCTTGCACAAGACATGCATCTGTAACGACTCAACAATATTAATACTAGTGAGTATTTGTACGTATCACCTTTCATGTAAGGCAAATGTTATTTTCGTAAATGCATTTGTTAATAATGCTTGCTATTATTCGCCTTTGAATTACGGATTTCGGTGATAACACAACTACAATCATTAGGAATCTGTATGGGTTATCTATTGGATAGTTCATATTTCTGTCATTGAGATCGTAAATACTGTCCATAACTTTAACCCTTTGCACGCGAATGCAATTTTGCACATTCGTACAATTAAATCCAACAATCGTAATAATTAGTTTTCTCTATTACGTAAGTACATGTACTAGAAGAGATAACAAATCTCCATAATGCATTGAAACATCTACAGAATATTTACCAGTATTAAAGGTGCAATACGGGAAGCAAGATTTAAAGGGAAATGAAACCCAGACATATACTTGCATTCAGAGAATAGATAACAGTAAGAGAAAGAAAATGGTGAAAGTTTGAGCAAATTTGACTGAACCGTTCAGGAGTTATGAATGTTCAAATTTACTTAATCCTTCTGATGGAGGATTCTTAAATTGGCTACTCTACCATTCTTTGAGATGAAAGTGTGGAGAACTCTCCATTGGTTTTGTACACAAATTTTCACAAATTTGCATTTTTCTGAAATGTTAGTTGAGATGGTAATCAAATTCTTTCAGAAAAACATGTAGAATCATTTGTGCTAGGACATACTTGTACAAAAAGCAAGAGCCAATCAGATATTTCGTTAAAAAAAATGAGAATAAGTGAAAATTTGTGTACAAAACCAATGGGGAGTTCTCCACACTTTCATCTCAAAAAGTGGTAGCGTTGCCAATTTAAAAATCCTCCATAATGATGATTAGATAAACTTTGAACATTCATAACTTTTGAATGGTTCAACCAAATTTGTTCACACTTTCACTTTTATATTTCTTTTATTGTTCTGCATTCTCTGAATGCAGGAAGATGTTTGGGTTTTATTCCACTTTAAAGAAAATATCAAAATAACAATCGTCATTATTATCCCCTCAGAATTAATCCAGCGTGTAAAGAGTTAAGGCGTAATAGAAGCGTAGTATATAGGTGAACTGCATGTGGTTGCGAACTTCGAATAGCAGGTATAATTGTGTGGTTGTGGTTGTGGTTGTTTTGTTGGAGAACGTTAACTTCCAATATGTTTACTTAGTCAGTCCGTATATGTCGACATGTGGAAGTGACCTACACTTCATAAGGACATAAACAGTGCTGGTCACTTACAGGCTTCCATCTCATACCAATATGGTACTTCTACACAGAATTCAGGCCGAATAAGATCTGGTGCATTTTGATCGATTGTCAACAAAAGCTTTCAGATGTTGTGAATAGAGAGGGAATTGTGACCGTATATTTTTGACCGCAGGAGAAATTGATATCAACAGTGATAATTGACATTGTGATTCTCGATCGAGTGGAACGTACTTTAAGAGAATGTACACACACCTATTTTGTCGACCTTCCCCCATTTCACTCGACGACGAGTATTGCCTATTTAAATGCTGTCCTTTAAGCGGTCAGAGACTGTAGTTACCACATGCATAATGATTTTCATGGCAATATACTGGAATTCTACCGTTCATCATCTTACATAATGCAGAACAATTTAGAATGAAAAGTCTGAAGTCGGCGTGTACACTTTATTAACGAAAAGTTAATTGCTAATTCCAATGTCAGAAATAAACTACTACACGGTAGTTCTAGATTTGCGACATAATAATATATCTGGAAGAAACATAATGACAAACGCCCAAGTTTTATTAAAGTTAGGTAAATACTAAAAAAAAAAAGTCTCAGAGCTTTATGGTGTACACCAATGTTCTATATTCATTTTGAAAAAGTAATTACACCAAAACTGCAAACTACGTTTCACGACATTTCTGCCATGAAACATTTACCATATAACATGTTCATGTTTCAATCGTATCTTAGACATTTTTCTTTCACTTTTCTTGTTGCTTGTCGAACCTCACACAGTGCCGGAGTGCGAGGGATCACTGCATGGTCTTTCGTGTCACATATCACCTACTAACCCGCATCCCACCACACCTAGCATCCTACAACACCTCAAGATGTTGGTGAGGGCGAGCCGGCGGCTCTCCCTCCTCATCGGCCTTAGCGTCTCCGTCTTCTTCCTCCTCTTTCTTCAAACCCCTCATCGGCTTCATATATCTGGACTCCAGCAGGCGTATCGTGACTTCGCCGGTACCAATGGCCTAACTCCGAGGTCAGTGACAAGCCAGTCATTACTTCCTTCTCCTTCCATACCCGAAAATCGACGATTTATTAATTTCCCATTCAATTAAATTTGATGACGAAGACGAATTTCAACACAAACAACTCGCTCACGCAATTCTGCACCAACTATGATGTTGACCTGACTGCAGTGGGTCCCTCATTCCGTGTCATCTTGTGTATTCAGTGTATTAATTTTGTACTTCTGAAAACAAATATAGGAAATATTTTTCTACGTAAAGAAGTGAAAATCGCACTTTACGAGCCACATGCACAGCATTTCTGACTTCGCCTATCGTTACAGAAGTTTGATAATAACTGCCAACATTTACCCTGTGTAAAAATGACTGCTTTATAAAAGGGTGAATTTTTACAGTTATCTACATTGTCTTTCCATTCCTTCAAAAAATTGACTCTCCCCTTAAGCAATGAAAAGAACTTCGTCCTACTTGATGGGTATCTTGTTTTGTGTCTTTCAGCAGAATTTTCACGGCGCATATTATGAGCATTACGACTAACACAAGCAGTTTCGAGATTATGCATCATGTGCAGTGATGTGTTTTCATCTGAACACACCCCATGGGGGTGGTTACAATTTTGTTTTTCCCCTTTTACTTTTCTTTTTCATTGAAATGTATTTTACCTTAAAAATGTGGTTAGTATGGGAACAAAATGGTAGCCCGTGCCGGTAGTCGAGTGGTTTTCATAATGTGTTTAACATGGCATCACGTACCGACACTGAATTGCGGCGAACGATGACTCACTACATATCACAAACACATTTATGTCTTACAACAGACTTTTTGGAGATTTGGGTATCTTACATGTAAAAAAAGTAAAGCTGGATGATTTAGG
>JZLH01S0046031.1:11518-16518 GCA_001188425.1 Eucidaris tribuloides
GTGTGTGTGTGTGTGTGTGTGTGTGTGTGTGTGTGTTGTGTGTGTGTGTGTGTGTGTGTGTGTGCGCGTGTGCGATGTGTGTGTGTTGTGTATGTATTGTGTATGTGTTAAAGCCCAAGTTTAGTTTTGGGGATTTTTTTTTTGAAGTGTTATGTCCAAAAGTCATATCCCAGCAATAATAGATTTTGAATGTCTTTAGTTTTTAATTAATGAAAAATCTCGGGGGGGGGGAACCCCGAGATTTTCGATTATGTTTTACATTATAGCATCCAAAGGGTTAATAAGGTGTTAAGGTTATATGAGTTATATCTCATCTGAAAGATCGAAGTCTGAAAAATTGACATTTCGTATTACAATTTGGCGCGCGGAGCGCCGAAAATTGGATTTTTTTTTCATTTTTGCCCCCCCCCCCAATCCGAAACATGAATCGACGCCCCTGCACACACATAAACTCTTGTACACACACTATAAAATAACCATACAAAACATTTATAAACTTGCGTAGCCATACAACAGTGTCATGTAAAAGTATGTACATGTATATGTACTTTTTCAATTCATGTTAAGCTCACTGCTGAGAATATGATTGTTTTAATCATATTTGTATGATATTTCTTTTTGTTGTTAACGATTGTAATTACTTTTTGTTTGTTGTTAGTAACTTGCTCTACACATGTAAATCCATGTAAACACAAATTTCCAATATTAGACAATAAAAATAAACTGAATTGAACGTGAACCTCACGTGGCAGATTCCGCCGTAATGAAAATCGAGAGCTTACAATTATTATGATTATGCAGCGCCCCGACATTTCCCTGACCTGTTTTTATAAGTATGTACACTACTCCGTCTCTTACACAACACTTGTGTAAATAACGATGAGTAGAACTCATTAAATGTTAAGATTTGCCTTCTTTCTTTTATTGTCGCCTTCTTCCTTTTATTGTTTTCTTTCCCACAATAGTGCAGGCTTATCCAAAACGGGGACGGCTGACTTGTCGTATGACCCTTGCTCCTGTGGCTGATGTAGGCATAATATTTAGAGTTTGAGTCTGGTTTGGGAGTAAGTGAACGATTTGGGTGAGTGTTCAGAAAAGGTTTCGTGTGTACGTTTGAACAGTGTCCTCAGCTATTATATAACTATTTAACCTATTTTAATCTGGCGTATTTCAGACCAGCGTTTATTATACTGGGGGGGGGGGGGTCCCTAATTTGACCCCCCCCCCTAAGATCTCGGCGCTGACGCGCGAATACGCGCGAAATTTGCGAATGCGCATAGGCACGCGGATGTAATAGCTGCCACGACTGCCATTAGTAAACATTTTCAAAAATTAATTTTTCTATTTTTTCATAAGTAACATTAATTATGCTAAATTTAAGTGCTTGAAATTTCTGCGTTTTGCCTATAACTCACTTTACAATAGCTAGTAGAATGGTAAATTTTTGGGTGAAAATATTCATTTTGACATTTCTAAACAATTATCTACAAAATACACTTTGCCGAATTGGAAATTAATTTCTTATGTATATTTATTGTTTTGTGAATTTCTTATGTATTCGTTTGTTTTTTCACCTTTTGTTTTCTATTGTTTTTTTCGATGAAATTTTGTTGTGATACACTTTTGCAATTATAAACAAGCATAAAATTAATTCATTTCAACCAGTTAAAGCCAAAAATAATCATTACATTTTGATTTATGGCCTGAAAAACACTATTTCATTGATTTTTGTACTACGAAATCACGTTTTTGAGCAATTTTCGGGGGGTTGACATGCATGTTATTAAAAGTCGCACAAGGCGTCGTACGGTATGTTCGATTTTCCGGAAAAGGGTCTCAAAAGATGCGCAAAGACTTATAAAAATCGGCAAGCGACGCGGCTGAAAAATTTGTTGCGCGGGCCGGCGTCGCGTCTACGAAATTTTGTCGAGGGGCCCGTCAATATTTACCCGCCCCCCCATGTTTAATATAGGCCGGTTAAGGCAAGTTTCGCCCTGACAAAAAGTGGTATTTAATATAAGCAGGACAACTGAGAGAAACATATTAATGAATGTTTGGCCGGAAAATCCATCGAAGAATAGCAAATTATGAGTTCAAACGTGTTTATAATTTGTGACGTCACATGCGAGCAGCTCACCATAATGCATGTGATAATCCATATTTCCATAAAAGTGCCCGTTTCTCAGAAATTTGAAAAATGATTTTATCTCTGCATTCAATATACTTCAGAAACATCATTCGATACACTGCCAACTTGCTGAATAAAAACCCCATTCAATTATTCATGAAACTTATTGAAAAGTTGCAATTTAATGCGAATTTATATTACTATGACATATGTGGGAGCTGCTCGCATGTGACGTCGACAAATTTAAACATTTGAACTTCATAACCTCGTTATTCTTTGCGTGGATTTTCGCCAAACGTTCACTAATATGTCTCTCTCATTCTTCTGCTTTTATTAAAACCAACTTGATGTCAGGGTGAACCTTGCCTTTAACACTGACATTCCTCTCCATGACATTGTAGGAGTAATGGCCCAACCACCTAAAGTGCTATCAAAGTTCTTTTAGGGATAATGTTGTTTGGTAAGCATTCTGCATTACAATACTTATTACAATAACTTAAGATAACAATGCTAGAACATTATTCATCATCCGAGACGTATACCAAATCGCTGTTTGAATTGACTCGAACTTTGAGTTGAAAACGAGCGCAGTGTTGACAATTATTGTATGCAGTAACATACGGCTTTCGCTCTCATAATTGCTTTCGCAATCCTTCAGCTATAGAACATGAGTGTATTGATTTGAATAGTATTTATATTTGCATTGTGGTGCATTGTGTACTGCGTAACGCACCAAGCCCATATTGTCTTAAATTACGTATAGGCAATCATAAGGAGCACACACACACACACACACACACACACACACACACACACACACACACACACACACACACACACACACACACACACACACACACACACACACACACACACACACACACACACACACACACACACACACACACACACACACACACACACACACACACACACACACACACAAAAAAAAAACTCTCGTACACACATATACCCTCCCTACTCAAAAATATTGCAACATACACTATAGCGCATGCATTTTGAGATTTGCTTTCATTAGAAATTTATTTCTGCATTTTCAACAAATTAACAATTTGAAGAAATAATCATGTTCCGACAATTCACACACACTTCTTGGCTTTGACCTTTGAAGGCACTTATGCCGCTAACATATCCCGAATGACCCTAAGAATAAACTGCGAGTCCCCCGGCGAGTCCATAACGAGTAAAAGTGGGGGCCGCCATTGCTAGACATAATAGTTATCTTCCCCTTTTTGACCAACACACTTCTTCAAACACTGAAAACAGCTCCAAATGTCTTTAATACAATTTTTCTGACTTCCAAACAGATTTCAGTTTACCAGCCAGGATGAAATTTAATTTTCATTTACAGGGCACCCCATTTCATGCATTTTGTTTTATATTCTATTAGCCAGTTAGCAGAAATCAAACTGATTTTGGTCATTTTTATACGAACCGCTTACCATAGCACAGACACGTGATTAAAGCCACCTTTGTTAAAATAGGTTAAATCATATGGTGACCGGGCTTTCAGTGTCATTGCACCTACTCTCTGGAACAACTTACCCATCCACGTCCGTGAAGCTCCTAATAGACTCATTCAAACAATTACTCAAAACTCACTTATTTACGCAATCCCTGAAATTTATGTTAACTTTGTATTATTCGTTACTTTAGTCATAATGTGTAAAAACTGTATTGTATTTTGTTTCATTTCACTTCTTTGCAACTTTCCTTTTACTGCGTTTAGAAACGATAGCATTAAGCGCGTTATAAATAATATTTATTTTCATCGATATCATTATTATTCTTATAAAATAATGTTACGTCAGATTATAGATAGCATACGTCATTATTACTTACTACATGTATAGTACTTCTTTATCAGACCTAATTGTATAATTAGCTTTTAAGGTATCTAAATAAAATGATCATATTTCCAATAACAACAGGTCATAGAATTTAAAGGTGGCATTATAACAATAGACATATCATTACTAAGCAATAATTTTAGATCTGATTCATTTCAATGTCAAATACAAAGGAGGGAAATGTCGCATACACAGAGTAAGCTTTTTGGCTAGACTTCAAAATGACAACATATCCAACTACAAAACCATGGACCATCTCATCAGAAATTATTGTAAAGACAGACAATTAACATATTTTCCATTCGTTAATAACTGCAATTATGATGACATTAGATCATTGGCGTAAATCCCGGTGACTCATCCAATTTCATCGGGGGGGGGGGGGGCTTTATCGACCCCCTCCTCCCGCATGAATAGCGGATGACGTCACGGATTTACGCCACGTGCATAGATTATTTCCATTCTTTGTATTTTCACCGGAATCTGTATAGCCCACTTTTGTTCAGGAAATATTTATCTGACAGTTAATTATACAGGAGTAAATGCTAGAACGCAATGTGTATAATCTGTGAAAATATAATACTTCCATTCCATAATGTGTTGGCTATCGCTTACTGCCAACTTACTCCATCAGAGGCGCGTCAATCGGGGCGGGGGCGGGCAGTCGCTCCCCGACCATGAAAATATTTCGGTCGAACAACACATATTGTTTGCCCCCCCGCCCTAATAATTTTGACAGCTTGAAAAATTCATAAACTTAATGTAAGAATACAGTATGTTTGAAAAGCAGTGCAATGAGAACCAGAATTAATAAACGTAATGTAAAACATACTACCAAATACAAACAATTTTCAATTTTGAATGCAAAATTTTGTATTGCAATTTGCCGAAAAATTTTGACATTTTCCTACCTCCCTCCCCTCCAATCAACGCCCCACTTACCGTGTACTCGTCAAAATCAATAAAAATGTTTGCTTGTCAGAAAGTCGTGACAACTATTG
>JZLH01S0046031.1:21518-26471 GCA_001188425.1 Eucidaris tribuloides
TAACTGCAATTGACGATTAATAAGAATAGTCTAAATTGAGCCCCAACGGGGGGGGGGGGTATATTCACTCACGACGTTGACCTAAGCCGTCGCGCATATTTGTAATGTTACGATAAGCAAATAAAATGATTTCATGTTTTTTCGGTATATATTAGGCTTGTGACAGTCATGTGTGCGGACGAACCAGGGGCCTGTTTGATAAAGCTGTTCGGAAGTTACGCATGACTTTACGAATGACTCTGAATATGGCAAGCCAAATGTGATTTTCAAAGTGTTGAAATATGCAAACATATAGATTAATATTCTTACTCTTTAACAATCATTTAACAAGCATTTCACTGCAAACTTTATTTTTGGGCCAAATCTAATCGACATTAATCATGCTAAACACTTTTCGAGTTGTTCGTAAGTCGGTTCCATGACAATTGCTCCGAAAAATGCGACAAATGCTCCACGACATTTGCTCCGCGACAAATGCTCCGGCGACATTTGCTCCGGCGACAAACGCTCCGGTGACATTTGCTCCGACGACGAATGCTCCGGCGACATTTGCTCCGGCGACATTTGCTCCGACGATATTACTCCGGCGACAAATGCTCCGGCGACATTTGCTCCGGCGACAAGTGCTCCGAAGATGCGACAAATGCTCCGGCGACAAATGCTCTGGCGACATTTGCTCCGGCGACAATTGCTCCGAAGGTGCGACAAATGCTTCGGTGACAAATGCTCCGGCGACATTTGCTCCGGCGACATTTGCTCCGGTATGTCCGGCGACAATAGTTCCTAAGGTGCGACAAATGCTTAGGCGATATTTGCTCCGGGGACAAATGCTCCGGCGACATTTGCTCCGGCGACATTTGCTCCAACGACAAATGCTGCTCCTACGACATTTGCTCTAAAGCTCTAAGTCGACATTTGCTACGGTGACATATGTTCCGGCGACAATAGCTCCGGCGACAATTGTTCCTACGACAATTGCTCTTACGACATTTGCTCCGTTGACAATTGCTTCGGCGACGATTTCTCTTACATTTGCTATTGCTGTTTGCTATCTATTGAGTATCCCAATTTACAATGCATGTTTTCTTTCATACACTGTCATTTTAATTTTTATAGCCTACTATAGTAATGAATTAAATTTCCGTTTGTGAACTATCTATAGTTCTGTTAAGGGCGTAGGGCGAAATATATCTATAGGGTTTTATTCGATTTTTTTGCCGGTTTCTGAGTATTTATATACGTATACATGTATTCACATACACATCTCATATTGACTTGAATTACTTTTAAACAAGGTGCTCACAATGTTAACTAATGTTTTAATCAGATTACCTAGAGATTAAGACTAACTCATATATTCTAAAATTCGTAACGCTTTAGAAAAGACTATTCAATTTACGGCGCACGTTTGTAAGGATGTCTATGACGCAAGCACCCGCATTGTTCTCGTCTGTATACCAGTGATCGATCAGCTAACAAGACAGAGTTCGGTTCACTGGATGTAACACTCTCAGGCCAACTACATACGAAAACCCTTTTTTTCACTTAGATTTGTGTTATTTCGATTTAAAAAAAATACCCAATTAGTTCACCGGAGTGCAAAAACCCTGGTGTGGGACGGGGATACCCCCTCCCCATCGAACGCTTCGCGCCCTCACTTGCGTTTTCCCACGAATTGCTAAGATAATCATAACCCCCCCCCCCCCCCCACTCCGGCTGGACAAATTCTGCGTACGGCCTAAGTCTGTTTAGTATATTATAGTGATTTTGTAATAACTTCCAGAAGAAAACATAATTTTTACTTCAAGTCTGAAACGGAAGGTATAGTGTGATGAAATAAACTACTCTTTTTTATTGATCAAAATCAGAAAAGCAATTGCAGAATCACAACAGTAACCTTTTGCATAACACAACAGTAATGCGATCGGAGTGAAAACAAAAGGCCTTTTAAAGATTGTGTCATTGATCTGCACGTCAAAAACATCTATATAATATATGAATCAAATCAGCTGAAATCATATCCAATGTGAAGATTAATATAAATAAGCACCTCTCATAGAGATTGGGGGTAAAATATTGAGTTTTGGTGAAAATCTGGACGGTTAAACTTCATCCTTTTTTCAAATGACTGGCCAGCAATTTCAAAAAATCCGCGACGTCAAACGTGCACGTGCCGTTCCAAAATGGTCCGATCAGCCGTTAGCCAAAGGTCAGGCAGGGGATAGCCGTTAACCAATCAGAGGGCTACGCTGGTCTTGCTACGGTGCACAGTAACCGCGATTCGCAGTTTGAGCAAAATTGAAACTCACAGAAAGAACAACATTCTGGTAACATGTCGTTATTAGTTTTTCTCATAAAACAACAAATTCATGACGTATGGATCTCAGACTTTCATCACACCATTTGTAAGTACTAAACTACCGTTTGGTATTGATAATGAAGGGAAGTAATGGACTTGCACATCCCTGAAGCAATCTTTAAATACTGAAATAAGTTCTTTACTTTCTGAAGTATAAATGGTTACTGCTTTTATAGGATATGACATAGAACTTTTTTATTTTAGCAGAGCCAAATGTACGTTAAAAATGAGAATAACCTTGGAATTTACATTTAAAATTTACCTTGAAATTTACCATCTTCTTTTATAGAAATTATAATGACAGTGTATGTGGGGAAATATGCATTGTTAATTGGGTTACTCAATAGATTTTCACTTTTTCAAAGCACTTAACGAAAGTTTCGTGCCACAATTTTTTTCTGAGCTTCATTTTGAGAACTTATCAATGACACCAAAAGCAGGCAGAACCATATAGCTCAGATTTTTTAACTGGAAACAACGTTTATGCCTTTAGAGATTAAAAGAAAATAAGTATACTCTACATACGTAAAATTAAGGAATGTCCTGAAACAAAAGCTTGTACAGAATTTGAATCACCACCAACAAAGAATATTGTTGAAGACAATGATGGGGAAATTTGGGCAGATTGAAGTATCACGTGACACAGATTACAACTATGCAATATTCAGTATGGGGAGTAACGGACTAACAAGACAAAAAATGCATACTAAACAATGAAAGGGAGAGTGAAAGGAGGTAAAATAACTACGAACAGTTTACCTTGTGTTGAACTAAGATTACATTTTAGACAATACCAATCATCAATCCCATGACAATACCAGTCTACCATTTAACCTTGTTCTTGCAACATAACGGTGATCATTTATATGCAATGTCACTTTCAAAAAAGTCCCAGAGACTTGGATTAGTATTCACTAAGCATGATCTGAGCATAGAATGAGATTGTGAGAAGGGGTAAATTAAGGTTTCTCGCTCAATTTGTATCTTTGCGATTGACCAAAATCCACTGGAGCATTTGTTGCCGGAGTAATTGTCAGCGGAGAGATTGTCGCCCTAGAAATTGTTTTACATTTGGAACAAATGGCATCGGATCTTTTGTCGGGGTAGCAATAATTGTAACTGTATGGATTAATTATCAAACCTTTGGAGCATAGGCCTAATTATGTAAGAGAAATTGTCGTCTGAGCAATTGTCACACCTTAAATAGCAAATGTCGGAGCAACTGTCGCTGGAGCAAATGTCGCCTGAGCATTTGTCGCACCTTAGTAACTATTGTCGCCAGAGGAAATGTCGCCGGAGCAAATGTCGCCGGAGCAATTGTCGCCGGAGCAAATGTCGGAGGAGGAAATGTCGCCGGAGCAAATGTCGTACCTTAGGAGCAAAAGTCGTCGGAGCAAATGTCGCCGGAGCAAATGTCGCCGGAGCAAATGTCGTCGGAGCCCCGGGTCGGAGCAAATGTCGCCGGAGCATTTGTCGACGGAGCAAATGTCGCCGGAGCATTTGTCGCAGAGCAAATGTCGCGGAGCATTTGTCGCATCTTCGGAGCAATTGTCGCCGGAGCAAATGTCGCCGGAGCATTTGTCGCGGAGCAAATATCGTCGGAGCAAATGTCGCCGGAGCAAAGTCGCCGGGCTATTTGTCCGTCCGGAGTCAAATGTCGCCGGCAGCATTTGTCACGGAGGCAAAATGTCGCCGGAGCATTTGTCGGCAGAGCAAATGTCGCGGGCATTTGTCCATTTCTCGGAGCAAATTGTCCGTCGGATGCATTTGTCGGGGCGGAGCAAATGTCGTGTCACCTTTCGTAAGTCATGCGTAACTTTACGAGGGCAGTTCTTTAAGAAACAGGCCGCCAGAATTTCTGTTATCCTTCTCGCTGACGGAGTCTGAAGCTTGATAAAGTATACATTTTTGGCGTCCTTCGCATCAGTCCGTCCGTCCTTTCCGTTCTTCCATTTATTAACAAATCATTTGAACATTGGTTTCCGTTCGGGAAAACTTTCGTATAAATGTGCGTGCATGTGTGTGTGTGTGTGTGTGTGTGTGTGTGTGTGTGTGTGTGTGTGTGTGTGTGTGTGTGTGTGTGTGTGTGTGTGTGTGTGTGTGTGTGTGTGTGTGTGTGTGTGTGTGTGTGTGTGTGTGTGTGTGTGTGTGTGTGTGTGTAGTGTGTGTGTGTGTGTGTGTGTGTGTGTGTGTGTGTGTGTGTGTGTGTGTGTGTGTGTGTGTGTGTGTGTGTGTGGGTGTGTGTGTGGGTGTGTGTGTATTTGGGGGCATGTGATGCATACATGCAATGTAACATAGTATGTAGGGCCTACTGATATGTTGGGTTGAGGGTGTTCATATTTCATGTTCACACTCTGCAAGTTGTGTGATATCGGAGAATCTATTCTGTCGGTGCCATTTGTGTTCAAAATCATTTGAATGATAATTTTTCATATTATTTCGGGAACAGGTTCAACAAGATATTGTGGAAATACACACAAAAAAATTATCATGCACAAACCAAAGCACACAGTCATAGTGGAGCAGATAAAAGCGATTTTGAGCCATAATCGTTCAGTTGATGATACAAGCATGAAATTTGGTGCAAATATAGA
>JZLH01S0046037.1:2039-13609 GCA_001188425.1 Eucidaris tribuloides
GGAACAAGACGCACGATCTGTACTACTGTCGGTTTTTCGAGGTTGTTACGAACCACGGTATTGTTGTCAGAGTTGGCCAGAAATACCTGCAGACACAAATGAAAAATAAATATCAGTGGATAAATATAATACATATAACAGTAAAGAAACAATACGCATTTCTGTAAGGTGTAAATTACAGCAGGTAGCTGATCACCAATAAAGATTCTGACGAAATCACCAATGAACGCTGTAAACAACGAGGGTGCTATTTTAATGTCATTATCATGCAAATTTACATGTTATTGTCATAATACATTAGAATTATTGTTCTTTTCTGCAATGTTCATTCTATAACCATGTACTATTTCCAATTAACTCGAACCTTAGCTATTCATATTAAAGAGCCTTGGTCAACTCAGGCAACATTTGATATGCTCTCTTAGGACTAATTCAGATTTTGAGAAAAAAAACAGTAGGTAAATACCTACACATTGTTGACTTTCATAGAAAAAGTGGCACTTTTCGCATACAGTATACATGCATACTTCCTGGACCACTGCCAGGTATTTGACACCATCAACCTAACGAGATTGTACTTTACACACTATTTCTCACCATGGTGTACGTGTTAGGACCTTTGTGTGATTCAAGAGGTATTTTTGGGAAAGAAATCAATATCTTTATATTAATATGTTTATGTCATAAACAACGAAATGAGAAGGTGTTTTTAGTTCTCACCCGGGTTTCGTTGCCCACTTTATACGACTGCATCTGTCCCTTACGCAATGAGTAGAAGAGATTGTAGGACTGCACCCAACTCCGTCCACATCCTTGCGTTAGTACAGCTCGAAGATGGTACGTTGTCTTCAAGTCCACCTAGAGAGGGCAAAATATGTTACTCGATTAAAATGGAATAAAGACAACCGAGACATCTACTCTGAATCAACGGCGTAACAGGTGTCTGTAATCAGGGGCAGAGCAAAAAAAATCACCGGTAAGTAAGTCCAAAATGTTCGTCTTTTCCTTTCTTTTTCCCAGTGGTTTGGGGGATTTTCCCGCTGATTTTTTTAGGGGGAGTAGTCTGCCCCCGGCCACCGGGTGCTACGCCACTGTCTGAATTTATAAAAGAACACGGTGAAAACTTGAAGAATATTTGGTTAAGAGTTCAAGAGTACTAAATTGTCAAATATCATTTAGTCTTTATAACTTCTTAAGATGGCAACGCCGTTAGCCTATCTGTTAATGTGTGATATAATTATCACAAGGCTCGAAAAAGTTTTCATGGTAGCATTCTACTTGACATGAAACATAATGTATTTTGTTTCTAGTTTATCTAAGGCTGATTTTGCAAGATAACCTGGTATTTATTGAACTAGAGTGAAACCGATTATTTATGCATTTGACTGCATACCTCTATCCTTTCTAGATAAAAATAAACATCCTCTGATTATCACGGTAAAAAATAGTCCTAGTGTGAATTAGTATGGGATCAAGTTGGATTTCGTTCCGATATCACAACCGCCGCTTGAAAGGTAATTTCCTTTCTCACATTGGACGATAATTTTTTATGGGATAGAAAAAATGCAGTTTTAGAATTAACAACGACGGTGCTGACGTACATTTCAGCGATTAGTCAAGTGAGCATGTTTCAAGATATACAACACTGTGCAGGAAATGCAGATGAAAATATTTTCAGTCAAACAATATTTGCCACTTATTTGCACATGTTTGCGTGACATGGGTCCGTAGCAAATAATACATAGATGACAATTCATTATGTGTTAAGATGATATAACAGCCCTTAGATTATTTTGGTGCTGACATTATTTGGTACTTTAATGGATAATGATATTTTAGATTAAACGGAAAACAGGAGGAGGAGCAAGAGAAGGGGAAGAGAAGGAGGGGAGAAGAAAAGAAGGGAAAGAAGACGAACACGGAGACGAATGAGAAGGAAAGGAAAAACAACAATAACAGGGGCAATAAGTAAACGAAATCGAAAGAAGGAGAAATAAGATGAAGAAAAACAAGGAGAAAAGGAAGAAACTTGAAAAACAAACAATCACAGGTGTGCAACAAAATTTAGGAGTACTTAGATATTACTATATTTGTGAGTGTACAACCTAAAAAATAAAGAAAAGGGGATGAGCGTCCAATGACAGTACTGCTTATTGAAATTGTGTATTTAACTCTAATAAAGTTGAATGGAATATGAGCAATGAAGACATCTGAGAATTGGATACCGGAAATTTGTATGAACAATTATACAAGTGGGTATATGAAGAGTTTGAGTTTCGGAGAAACTGTTGTGGAAGTGGTCAAGAGTGGGTTGAGATGGGCGAGTCATGTAGGCCCCTACTGAGAACAAAAGTGATGAGCCTATAAAGAGCGCGTGAAATCTGCAAATGCATGAAATAAGAGGACGGATAAGACAAATGGCTGCATAGAAAGAAATGATGGAGAGCGAAAGCGGGAGGTACGGGCTAAAACAGGAGGATGCTCAAGAAATGAAAAGAGTAAAGGTAGGGAGTGTCATCATGGCACGAATATCAGTGACCCGTCGCTAGAGGAAAGATGCCGACTTTAATAAACAGTTTTTGTAACGATGATGATGATGAGGAGGAGGATGATGAGGATGAGGATGAGGATGAGGATAATGAAAATGATGATGATGGTGGTGGTGGTGGTGGTGGTGGTGATGACGACCGTGTAGAAAGATAATTTCAACACTTCACTGTCATACGAATTTACCTGAATCCATTCCTTGACATCGGAATCCGAAGACAGTGACGTCTCGTAGTCAAGAAGCGCCGAGGTGGTGTGGTAGGAGGGCATCCACCCCATTCCGTTTCTCTGACGGCCGTACGGACGTAGCCTGGACATACCGGGGCCGTAGAGGGCCTCAGTTAAACTCGACGACGCCGTAATTTGACTGTCGTGGATCATTCCATTCTGCAAACCGGCGGTAAAATCACAATCTACACGTATTAAAGAAAAAAAGGTGTTATCAACCAACATGAATTATTGCGAAGAAACGTGTTGTGTTTAAAGTGTGATCAGCTAGTGTCACGGACGGACATTTTCAAAATATGACAATCATGGAAGGCTTAAGGAAAGTTAAGAATTATTCAGTACCTCTATAGTGAACAGCCTCCGCAATAAATCATAAAGCAACACTTAATATCTTATCACTGTTTTTTTTCCTTAGACCTTTCATTATGGTCATTTTTTTAAATGTCCGTCCGTGACACTAACTAATCACACTCATTACTCTTTACGTATATATAAACAGCTGAACTGGCGTGTCTTATAATTAATTTGAAGTTAGAGTGATAGCCACCAAATGCAAATCGTGTTGTAATGTGTGTGTCACTAAGAACAAGCGTCTCCTATAATTACTGGGAATATAAACGCTTTGACTCGATTCTTTATGCAAATGACCCTCTTCTGTTAAGATATTAATTTAAGCAATTTATCAATAGCCTATCGCATGCAGAACAGGTTTGCCTGTTGCCATTGACTTGTGCGTGTTTGTGCGGATTTGCAAAGATGACCAGCCAGCGGATGTGCTGTTATGTTAAAAGAAACACAAAAGAGGTAATTAAATCCGTGTTATTTCTACGACATAAATTAATCCGTGAGTATTATCTCGACTGACCTATGCATCATACGGGCAAAAACACTTTCTCGACATTACAGTATATATAACACAGGGTTTAAAGCAAAGCGTCCTGTGTAAAAGGAGATACATATCAGCGTGTTATTGTTAACACTTTCGTTGCTAACGGTGTGGCTCGCCCACGTCTAACCTCAACGAGGTACTATCGGTGCACCGGTTCGCCGAGAAGACAATCAATTCGTATGATAACACAACTGAAATTCCTACCAATGATATTTTTGCGTAAAATGAATACAAATTGAACCAATTAAATTATTTAAAATGTCTAGTCTCGATAGCATTTGAAACTTAACAGAAAATTGTCAATATTTGAACGATTATGTGTGTAACTACACAACAATCCAGTATCTGGTTAACATGTTCCTTTCATTCTTATCACCTCCTCCCTCCCATTACTTATCTCTTCAGCTTTCCGCTTCCTCCTTTCTTTCTATCTTCTTGCTTCTCCTATTCTTCACAAATAAGTTTATCGTTGTGGGTGTGTGTTTCCGATGTATATTGTCACTTTGTCTCTTAATAGGCTTATTATTAATATTGTTATGTATATTCCTTCATGCTTTACTTGTAAGTTACGTAGTTCTTTGATGATTATTGTTGTAATTTCTATATTTCAATGTAATATTTGAGTATTTGTGTGCGAAATCCGCAATAAAATGAAATTAATAAATAAAACAAAAATAATAACACACCTAGATTTTTAGCACAGCACCCAAAGTGTTAACGTAAAAAAATTACATCGTGACTTTAGTGTGACGTGTGACAGTTTCTCGTTTTTTTTTGGGGGGGGGGGGGGGTAAATTGAACCTCTACAGTTTCAAACAGTGTCTGAAAATTCTGGTGGACGTACCATCATCCCGACATCCAAGGACCTCTAACTTCATGGAGATGTTCTTGTGCTTTTCGTAAGGCAATATCCGCAGCTGGGAGGCTCGAATCGGTGAGTCGAAATAGATAGGTCGCTGGCAGTGTGGCTCACCATTCGCCCGAAATAACTACAGAATTAACCAAATGAAAAATAGTCAATCATTATACTTCTGAAAGTTGTGATTATTTTCGTGCAATACAAATACGCCACTTTAGGTTAGGACTATGAGTGTATTTTTGGTGTGCATTGTAGTTTTGTAACTTAAATGCTCTGGATAAATTAAACATAGAAAACACACTGTTAACGCAGTCATCATCCTCGACCATTGATATGAATGACCATGGTACCAATTAAAAAGAGAAAAAGAATTGTATTATGTTGAGATATCATTTTTTTGTGATTAATCTTATATCAGTGTATATTCAGAAATACTTTGGATTGAATCTGGACTTCTTTTTGTCATTCCAAATCCCAGGTCCAAAATTCCTCGGTCCAATTTTTTTTCTAAATCTACGGCAGAAACAATTCAAGCCAAAATCGTGTCCTCCGGCTCATGTTTCTACGGCTAAAAGGTGGGTTTATTCAGCATAAAAGAGGGGTGTTTTTCGTAAAAAGTGGGTTGTTTTGGGGTGTTAACCATTCCCTGTTTTTAAAAGAGTGTTTGAACACCCAAAACAGCCCTGCGCATGTCTATGATGTGAATATACAATTTTTCATTTTGATGAGTATACGTACCACATCTGTTATCTCCAGATGGCTGTAGTCCAGGATGAACCACCAATCGCTGAGGTCGTCGTTCCGGTACAGACAGAAGAACCTCTCGACGAACGCGCCATCGTCCACGCCCTCTCCCTGGACGATGAGGCCCGTGAAGATCATCCGAGACGGGAAGACGATGTCGATGAAGGGCTGCGGATCGTCGAGGGCCGGCATCCACGACGACGTGCTGCCGATACGGGCGAACTCGGGTCGGTGGGCGTCGTCGAGGTAGCTGGAGGCGACGATCTGGGAGTCGAGGATCTCCCCCGTGGCCATGCCCAGTGGTAGCGGGCACATATCTGTAAATGCAGGTGGGTGATCAAATCAGAGGTATGGTATGGTATTTATTTCTGTATATCGTCGGTTGTCCGGCAGAAGGGCTTTAGCATATATTCCCGGCAGAAGGGCTTTAACAGTAACTTTTTCATAATTTGAGAAATATTGCATTATTTGATATTTGCACTTACAAACTGACAGAAGGAGCTAAAATATCAAACTACTTTTGATTCCGTGTGAGAAGAGCCAATGGATTTCCAGTAAGAGACAATTTAGTGTAAGGCCCTTCTGCCGGGAACATATGCTAGAGCCCTTCTGCATGGCGACCGACTATATATACTGCAATAGCAGCGTTCAAACATAATATGCAGTTTGATAGCCACATTCAGCGAGAAAAGGAAAACAACGTCCCCTTTCAAGAGGGCCGAGAGTAAAGGTGAGAGATTTCCTGTTCATGTTTAAGATAATTACTAGAACGTTGATTACTATGAAGAAAACTAACAATATTTATAGACCTACAAATGAATAAGAACTACAAAAAAAAGAATATTAAAATGGAGGAGCAAGGTAATGGGGGGGGGAATGGATTGAGAGAATCATGCAAGAAATATTAATCATTACACTAACTCTTTGGTTAATGTTGACAGTCACGAAAGTAAATAAATGAACGAACATTCATAAATACACACATACATGCATAATCAGTACACATATATGTAACATAATGGAAACAGAAACACCAATATTATATTTAATTCATATTTTATACATGTATATACAGTTTTACAATCCATGTATACATAAATACAACAAATTACACATTCTTTTGATAATTCTTTACTGTATATAAACACATTCCAAGATATTTTTTCTGCTACAAACACTGAAGACGGTCGGGGAGACCGAAAATGTTGTTGCTTCTGTATATCAATATTATACTTTTTCTTGGCACTTATTCGTTTTATATTATGTTTTGTGCTGCCAACACGTGGATTAAACATCAATAATGTTTGGATATAATTGTATATCCACCCTTCACATGTATTTTCAGGCTCACACATACACTAAAAAACGGGGTAGAAAAATCCAAGAAAATATATAAGCTTCAAGAAAAGAAGCAGGATAAACACAGCTCGTTCAGAGGAAATAAAATATAAATACAACAATCCCAGAGATTTTATTGCTTTCCATTTATATGAAGAACTTAGTTCCAAAGATGCGCTATTAAAATCCGCTTTAACGACTACAAATAAAAACTGCACTTCTTTGGCGGAGTGTTTCCACCCCCGTTTGGAAACAACGAAAGTAAAATATGCAATATTTCGTGTCTGTCGTGAAATCTGACTCATTTGTATTATAAATCTGAATTATATATCATGGTTTCTTGGTGCGCTGATGTGATAAACTCGATTTTTTGCACAATGTATTAAGCTCATTTTGGAATTATAAGCTCTTCATGCATTTTAAATGAAGTGATGTCCTTACCTGGATAACCGCTCTGCTCGTAGGCGTCACATACTGATGCATTAACGGAATATTTATACCGAATACAGTAAATGATTCATAAATAAGACTTGTGTCCTTATGTGAGTAGAACTACTCGTGTGACTAGGAAATAACCTGTGTTTCAATGTTTGGTGTAATAATACCTACACTTACTAATTTGAATTAATTTGAGGACAACATAAATCGTAAATCTCCTATTTGGAAGTCAATATTCAATCTCGGTAGTATAACGTCATGTATATTGACACTATGATAAAGAGTATTATACTACTTAAAGCCGTTTGTTGTTCGTTGAATCTTGGTTTCATAATCTGATAAAAACGACAAGTTAGAAAAGCATCGCTTTAGTTTTGCGAGCCTGGAGATAAGTATATAAATTATCGTGCCTTCTGCTATGTCCTTGAAACTTTCGAGTACATATTAATGGTAGAAACTTGCCTTTACTCTAATGATTTCTACTTATAGATACTGTTGATTTATCAGATATTAGCGAAGCACCAATTCAGTTTAGAAAGATCGTATTGCTAAAAACGTAGCCCATGCACGAATCAAATTATCCAAAATTTAACACGTGTGGTCGATGTTATGTGAAAATTGAATTTTAGCCTGTCCTTGACAAATTTGTCATTTTTTTTTACAATAAGTAACGCAAAAGTAAATAACTACAACCTCATAATTACCTTACTCAATACATACAGTGCTGGTAACTGTAGCAAGTCATTTAATTTCCATGCACGTATGAATGAAGGTTATATTTTTCATTTAATGCAAGCTACATAATTATTATTGACTAAGAATCATGGCTTGGACGTAAAGTTCACTTTTAAAAATATGTGTTATTTAAAGCAGTCATCTATTGAATCTGTTGTGTGCTTCAGAAATTAAGAACAACAACTTGATTCAGTGAACTTTATTATTTTGTATCACGAACGACCCAATGACCCAATTATCCGATTTCATTTGGAATAATTCGCTGTTTGATATCCATTTAATGTCCATGTAAAATCCAAATAATAAGTGTTTGCCAATAAAGAGACTGTATAACATTGTGGAAGACCCGTTTAAAAATTGTCGAACTATCTGATATATTTGACAGTGTTTGAATGAACAAATACGAACCCTAGAACACACAAGTTCAGACAGTTATGCTCAGCCTGTCACTTGTAAAACATGTACAGATAAAAAATGGCGCATGAATTATTCTCGGCCGATGAAAATTTTGCCACACAGCAGTCTATCGGGAGAAAACTGGAATGGTCTCTCAATAATTTTTACCTTTTTAAAGCACTTAATGATCATTTTGAACTTTAATTTTTTCAGGGCTTCATTTTTAGATCCTACCAAAGACACTATAAATAGAAATATAGTTATACGATGCCTTTAATATCGACTTACTTGTATCGATTCTAGTAAAGAGATCGAACTGTTCATCTCTCTCTGGTTCTCGATACACGTCCAGCGTGTAGATGCTGACATTGGTCCAAATACACACTGGACTCAGATCTGGCGATTGGACGTGTTTCAGGAACTCGTTGAACATGAATGAGCGGCACTTAAATCCAGTTTCCTGGCGGAAGAATAATACAATTTATTATCAAAACTAAATTAGTATTTTCCATTCATCCGATGGCGCGATCTTTTCCAAGCAATACAATACTTAGTTCGTCAATTATCTTTCAGTAGTTTTCATTTTAGACCAATTTTGCAAAGAAGTGCATTTCAGCTTTTCTAGCGGTAAAGATGAACGATGCGTCTTGTTAATGGCGTCGCAAAGAAATTGCACGTAAAATAGCACGAGCACACCAAATTACAATGATTCACAAAAATGATCCTAAAATGAAAAGTATCCAACCCTAATAAATGTTCGTGTGATATTCTTTATATGGCAATGAAATGGTTAACTGAGATCATTTTGACCTACCTGAAGACACTCGAGGGCACACTGTTCAAGAGTTAGTTTCTCGTTTCTCCTCTGGCTGTTATACGGCCACAAACGATAGTTGATCGTTCTTCCCAGTAACCGAGTAAAATTCATCAGTGATCGATCCTGGCCTAAAGTTATGAGGTAAGATCGTAACAATGATTAATTGGACGATTCCGTGCTGATAAATGTGACATTTTGGACATTTTTACAACAGTTTTCAGTCCCCTGACCAAACTTAAAAAAAAATCTAGGTATCTTTCATGTTCATGTTATAGTACTATGGGAATGTGATAAATACAAGTGTTCAGTTGGAGTAAATTCTGTTTTTTGACTAAAATACAGGTAAAAATAATGTGTGTCCTACGGGACGTAGAGATGTCCCGTACGACAAGCCACTATCTCATAGCGAAGTGAATGATTCATCAATGATAAATTACATACATGTAATTGAATGATTCGTATCAATTATTTTTATCAAAATGAAATAATGAAATATATAGGAAATTAGAAAAGTGACAAAATGGAAAAAAAATCATAAACAATAATATTCAGCTTACAATCCACTGGAATGACATGATATACTAACAACAAACACAATATGAGTTATCTGTTCACTGCATACCATTTGTTTCGTTATATTACGTTTGAATGAGGTATTTTTGTTTCGTTTTAATATCAAACCGTTTCAGTATAATTCAAAATTGGTAGATTTAGATCGGAATTCAAGTGACAATGAAATCTTAATTTAAAGCAAATGGACACGTCTAAAAAAATAGCCATGCCATATAGGCATGACTGAATATAGCCATCCAGCTTTCTTCGATCTGGATTGAAATAGGACAAAAATGAAATACACACAAATTTAGATAGGTGATCAATTCCGTTTGATTTAATCCGTTAAAGAAACTAGAACACTAAAATTATATGACATTATTCAGTAGTGACTTACAAGTTGGAATTGGGCAGTAATCCCATGAGATATTGTAATCGTCATCGAAATGATAGCACCACGGACGCTCCTTGCCGTCAGGATTTCGGCAGAAGTTCTCGGTCAAACCTGGATATAAGTTAAGCAGTTAAGGGTCGTCAATATTTATGGAATTATTTCACAAATCGGGAAAAAAATAAAGGTAAGATTTCGCCTGATTTGGAAATGAAGAAACTACGTACCTATATCAGTATATGTTTGTTTGTTTGCGTGTGAGTGTATCTGTGTGCGTGTATAGTAAGTGCATGATATGTGTGTATGTGTGTTCTTAGTGAGATACTGATTGTGTTTTTAATTGTGCCTGTATAGTGTTTGTATCAATATTATATTTTTGTTTATGTGGTTAACTCCACACTTTGTGAAGTGACCCATTATATTGCATATTCTGAATTGAAAAATGCATTAACTTTTTACATACACAGCTCATGATTCAGGCTGAAATAGTGCATGACACACAAAATTTGACCATGCCCTCCAAAAAAGGTACGTATAGGCCTATACGTGTTGTATAAAAAGGTCAGTGGTTGACATCGTTGATTTTGGTGAAAGGACCATTTTCACCCTTTTCGAAGTTTTAAATAAAGGGATTCTTTAATTTTGCTGAAGTGTTTTTTTTTTTTTGGTCTCGACATGGGACATCCGACTTTACATCCTTGCAGAGGAACGAGGTAAAGTGCGTTACTCAAGGGCACAACCGTCATGGCGTGGACTTGAACTTGGGATCTCAACATAGGGAAACCAAGTTCTTATCCACTAAGCCATTACGCCTCACCCGTTCCCTTAGGGTGACTTTGGTGTTTATTAAATTTAAAGAGCATTTTAATATTACGTGTTTAATTTTAACTTACCTCGATTATATTACATTATTCTGTATCACTAAATGGTGTATTATTATCATTGTCCATTTTACCTGGATCAATGGGGATAACTGCATAAAAGCGTTTGTATTACTTTTAGTGGAATCAAACAAGAGGTACGAAATATCTGTCCACACGCAACTCACTTAATATGAAAATCCTACAAACAAACAACCTTATCATACACGATCTGATAAAAAAAAACCATTTATGCTATTATATAACGCTCCTTACTATCGCAGAAAATGCAGACTTGTGATATTTATTCCTTGGTTGCTATCGTTAACACACACAAGAAGATTAAGAGGTAGGACGAGGCGTAGCGACTCGAAGCGAGGTCGCACTTGAGGCACGATACCACTGTATCTCTTACCTGCTGCCGGGTAGGTCGAAGGGTTAACCGGCTGTTGATTCACGTCATCCCAGTACAAACATCGATCTCCAGACTCGGTGAACATCGCCATGTCACGGTAGTCCGTTCCGTTCTCGAGCATACAACCCGCGTGTCCTGGGGAACAAATATACGATATACAAAACGTAAAACTACCACCAGTAAGTCTATAAACAAACTAAAAAATGAAAACAAACTCTTCCCTCAAATCATCCCGTCTGGTTTCAAGATTGTACTCAGGTATCACTACGTTCCCGGAAGCAATGAATTTAATTCTGCTCAATTGCAGGCGCGGTTCTAGAGCAAAAATTTTAGGGGGGCTACAGGGGGGCTTGACGGAAAC
>JZLH01S0046042.1:11027-32781 GCA_001188425.1 Eucidaris tribuloides
ATCGCCTTGGTACCACCACCCAGAGTCATCCATTAAAAAAAGATGTGTAGATACAATAAACTTGTATGTCACAGCCTAAAATAAGGGCTACTGTGTGCTCACACTCCTACAGCAAATGGCCCTATAAATTCAGTTATTTGTGTTTTAATTTTAGCGTCCATTTGCAAGCACTTATGCTTTAAAAGATAAAACTTGGCAGCAAATCAGTCATAGGGGGAGGAGCTTATCGATTCAAACATGCCATACATTTACTTACGGCGTGACCTAACAGCACGTCGGTGGACATGCATCGGTCATGCTTGGTCAGTTTCAGCAATGTGTACGTGCGATCTGATGGTATGGTGCAAGAACTCATAATGTGCTTTTCTTACTTAGGCCTGTTAGTTTGCCGGGCGCCTTCTCCGATTTAAAGACATTGGAAAATTAAGAATGCTGTACTGATCGTGTTAAGCAGCGCGGCACTGCCGAGTGTCTTGTGCGAACAGAGCACATTTCTAGGTTTGTTTGTATTTTTAATTCTGAGAAACGTAGATTTATCTCTATCCTGTCCATCTATGTCTTGCAGTTCAATCTATCCGGAAATCGCACGATTTATACCAGTCTTTTGACCACATTGGTAATACACATTTTCCAAATTAACAATTTCCAATCATTTTTTATGGGTTTAAAGTCATGATTACTCAGAACCAACAAAAAATGTCCTAGGTAACCATAGTTTTCCGCATTGGTATAATGATACACCCTTACCTGGATTCAACGATAAAATCATTTGATAGGAGTTAGCAGGAGTTTGACCACAATGATGGGCAAATTTGGGCTGTTTCTTGATTAAAGCGCAGTTTTTTTTCCTTTTTCAAGCACAAGACATCGCTGCCTGATGTTATTATCGTTACGTTTCAATTCAAAAAATTGTTTGTTTATTTATCAAAATGTTTGATTTCTATCCACGCCCCCCCAAAAAAAAAAATAAATAAATAAATAAATAAATAAACACATAATACGAAATCAATAAATGAGTAAAATAGACAAATGTCACGAGTAGGTCATAAGAGCCAATAAATATAAATCTTTTCATCGGGATATTATTTTGAGTAAGAAGATACTCTTCACAACATTGCCCGAGCGAATAGTTCATTATCCAATGATAGCAATCTAATATATCGAGATTCACATTTCAGATAACTTTGCCACAGAAGATTCTGCCCAGCTGATATTTGACTGAAATGTCACATACGCATAAATTGTTGAAATAGGGAGGCTAAAGGAGGAAATACAGATAAAACTCACAGACTTGCCTTGCTATTGAGATATAGAACACCCATCTATGCCAAAAGTTCTATGAATTTTCAGTTCATCTCAAAGTATTATATTTAGATTTATAATCAATAACTCTAGCCAAGAACTCTTGCAGCTAGCATTTGTAGGATTTGTATAATTTTGATTGTTGAAGTAGGATGCCAGCATAGAAGGATGACTGTACAAAATTTAAGCCTCGGTGTATTATGTAGATCACTATATTAATGTCCTTAGTTTTTGATAAGATTAATGGATCAAGCTTAGAATATATCTAAATCGATTAAGGATACACTTAATTGAAAAGTGAAATTCGTTATTCGTATCCGTCGCTTGTCATTGTTACAATATGTAGTTTGTCATACACAATAATTTCGGGATGACTTTTTAAAGTTTTGCTTACCTGTTACACAAAATGACAATATTCATTGATCTAGCAAAATCGGAAATGATTAAAGTAATTCCTATAACACTAACCTGCATAGTAGTCCGTAATATGTTGCTAAAATTGGTAATACAAAATATTAAACTACCGCTAATGTTTAGGAATTGAAATCCGATGGGACAACTCAGAAGCGATGCCTCTGCAAACTGTAGAAATCCCCCCCCCTTACGTAATTTCAAATGAATGTAGTTTGGTTTTTTTAATTTGTGGATATTGTAGTGAGATGTAAAATGCTCATAAGGAAAAATAAAGACACGAAAGGAAACAGAAGAGGGGTGGGAGCGCAATTTAAATAAAACTAAAAAGAAGAAAAAAAAATAAGCAATGATCAAAAGTAATGGTGCATCATCATCCCAGCACAAAGTAATTGTAAGGAACTGAAAAGAAGAAGAAAAAAAATGATTGTGTGAAATGACTCATTTTTTGTTTATTTTGATGGACAGGACAATACCTACTCGGAATCAACCGTTTTCACATCCTCAAGAGGCCATACGCGCAACATTGTGTGGTAATGCCTGTGCCATAAAATATGCAATTTCAACAGTCAGGAAAGCACAGACGTCACAACCACACCTTACACGCAAACGCAAACACACCATAAAACACACACATACACATATGTATATAATGCTGTATGTATTATGTGTATAATACATGTATTTTAGACTATTATACGTAATTATATCTAGAACAATTAGATCGACTACGCGACGGTTTTACCTCTCTCTCAAACCGTTGAAGCGACTCAGTTCACTCTACGTCTACAGAGGACGTCTATTACATACCTGTATACATCACTCGAGCATCTACAACTTATCTAATATATATTTGTGTGTGTATATATATATATATGCATATATATGGTTTATTGAAGAAATTAACTCAATTTCACTTTCATACCATGATAACAGCGTCTATCATCACATAAGCAATAAGATACCGTTAGCAACATAGCAAGCTATATAAACACTGTTGTTGGACTCATATGTGATGAGTAGATTTTAATTGAAGGTATCACAGATACCAATAGTTATTGTCTTTTTTCAAGATCCGTACAGTGCATCACTGTATGCTGATTTCTTACAGTTCGAAATGTATTCCACATGTCATATTCTCATGTAATAGATAATAATATGTTATTCATAACTCTCACGCTAGTAATCAATATAGTGAAAATAACAAAATACTGAATAAACTACTGAAGTAAACTCCAGTCAAGGTGGCCTTCATTATCCACATTGAGATTGAACGTGCGCTAGTTGTGGTATCCGTGCATATAATGTTAATTTCTACGAAAATGCCTGTATTTTTCAGATATACAGACCAACACATTAAACTAAAAGCTTAACGCGACACGAGTGATATTTCTTGTGCTGCTATAGGGATCAAAAAGGGTTCCTGCTGTTCATTTCATGGCTTGTTATGTTTGTTATAGACGCATGAGGAAGGCTGTGGTCGAAAGCTTGGCAATAAAACTTAACGGCAGGCCAAAATACAGAGTTACGTCTTTTTTCATTTTCCATTTCTCACATAGTGTGTGTGTGATATACTATACAATATATATATTTATATTCTTATGTTACGATAGATTAGATATATAGTACGATATAGATATAATATATAATGTAATATTTATTTATTTATCTATTTATTATTACTCATTTAGTATCTATATAGAGAGAAGATATGTAATAATATTATTTATTTATTATTTATCTTGTTTTATTCATTTATAGGTATATTATACATCCTATATATTTATGTATCTATTATTTATTTATATCATTTATAGTATATATAATAACTATTTATGTGTGTAGTTATGTGTGTGTGTAGTTGTGTGTGTGTGTGTGTGTGGTTGGTGTGTGTGTGTGTGGTGGTTGTAAATGTAGAAGAATCCGATATCAGAAATGCATAGCATACATGATTTATAATAATACATACGTAGGTACATTTATGTTTATTCAGTAATTACGATCGCCATTTAGAAGTCTCACTCACTTTTACATTTGATTTGTTTCGTCCTGTTCAATCCCATCTGAGATTGATAGCTTTCCGTGCGTTTGTTTGCGTCTCGGCGCTCTTGTTGAGCTTTGTAGATTTGGCCGTGACACTTTGGAATGGTGGAGCATGCCACTGGCTTCTTGGTAAGAGACAGCCGTTTCTCCTGCAACAACCGGACCAATTTCCGGATGAAACTTTCTGAAGTCGACAGACAAGACGCAGTACAGTATGGGTTGCGAGACTACGTGTTTGCCAGTCCAGAGCATATAACGCCACACACGATACATAATTTCTGCATGTTGTTTTAGTGTTCGTGTGTTCTGTGGAAATTCATCAGTTTAAATTTATAGTTAACATATTTTGATATGCTGCCTGTACAGCAAGGCCGTGCATCCCATATAGAGGAATAATAATGAATGTACTTGGTTTCTGTCTTTTTCTCACCTCCACATCAGTCATATCACAGGCAGTTAATACAAACATTGTGTCTGTTATCCGAATCTCTTTGATGCCGCTTACTTCCCAACCGACAATCAATTAATCCAACTCGATCAATCATCCCATCCGATGCAACACTATATTATCCACCGAGCATTAAATGGTGGAAGTGAGACTTGACTATGGGCTCCTGGAACAATATTGGTTTTAGTAATCATCTTGGCATGATTATCTACATCATTAATCAAATGAAGTAGTCTTCCGGAATAATTTTTGAGGGGCATGTCTCAAGAAAATTCTGCAGTAAAAGTGCCCACTTCGGCATTAGAAAATACTCTGATGATAATGATGGCTTACATCAACGTCAAAAGCAAAGTCTTTGCTATTTGTTCTGTTCAATTTGCTTTTTTAATTTCGAGATATGACTTGTAAAGCAACGAAAGGGGTGGAATCACAATGGACTGTAAGTAGGAAGTGGGCACAATTATGATTTCACCCCTTTCTTATTAAAATAACGATTATTAGATTGCGTTGACTTAGTATTAATATCAAGATTAATACAAGCAAATTTAACAATAAACTAACGTATTTGAAAAGGGTCTAAGACTATGCTCTTAACGTTGATGTACGCCTCCCTACTCAAAAGTATTGCCAAACATATACACTATAACGCATTACATTTTACGTTGAAGGGGTCTATTCTAAGATGATTTTTCGTAATTACGTTTATAATTGGAAAATAACAACGAACAAAGGGGCTGGAACATAAAATTTTAGCATTATTTCGCCTCCCCATAGGGGTGGGGTGTTAAATTCACGACTACCAATAGTAATTCGTTCCATTTACGCAATGAAAACGGTTTTGATGTTGGAAAGACTTCCAGTAAACAAAAAATATCAATATGTTTTCTCTGAAGGGGTCTGCAAGAAAGAAGACACGACCCTCGAAGAGAAATGACCCTCCTATCTTCATAATCGTGGCGCACCTTGCATTGATAATCTCCCGCCTTGGAGAAGAACGAGAAAGAAATTCATCATGATGTCTTTTCAAATAATTTGTTATTTTCCAATCATAAACTTCATTTTGACATCAATTATATTTAAAGACCCCTTCAACGAGTAAAAATGTATGCGTTATATTGTATGTTGCAATCTTTTGAGTAGGAGGGTAAGCATCATGTCACAGAGCATTTTCTCAATGCCAAAGAGGGTGGGTTTTTCAACTTGCACAATTTTTTAGACCTACTGTAGTACGATATATTTGATGTATAATGTTAACGCATGTAAGGTGTGATAAGTGAAGATATATTATTTCGATGTCGTGAAAGATGAACACTATTTTGTTCTTCATGTGTTAAATAATGTTATATGAAAGAGACATAATAGCCTCTCGTAATTTACTTAAATTAGAAGCAAGCTTTTTTTTCCAAATAACAAGTGAGTAGTGTTTCCTTTGTTATGATAAAATATCATTTTTTATGTACTGGTATTTTTTATTTTGCTGCACGATGTTCATAGTAATATAGCTGCGCTATTTTACTTTCTAACTATAATAGAAAGCATGTCTAATTTATTAGTATTGAAAGAGTGTAATAAGTTTTGACAGCACACACACACAACATACAATTAACATTCTGGGAGTTTTCTCTAATTGTTGCTTTGAATGCACCACGAAAGTCGTTTTATAGTATATCATCCAACTTTTTGTGGGGGTACCCCCACACTGCAAATTCACTCCCACAATGTTGATTTGTATATGTTTTTAACCCCCACAATGTAGCTATTGTAAGAGCACACACACCCGCCCAGGACGAACGAAATTCCAATTGGATACCAATTGAAGATTCTATAACTGAAATACCATTCAGTATAATGTGAAACAATGGTACCAATTGAACCTATTGGCAATTGGTCCCAATTTATCCCCATTGAAACCCAATTTGGAAATTGGTCCCCATTGAACCACCAATTGGTAATCGGTTCCATTGAACCAATGGTAATTGGTCCGCAATTGAAAACCAATGGGTAATTGATCCAGAAAGACATTACGCGATAGAAAAGTCTCAATGGACCCCATTTATTTCATAATAGTCACTTCCGTACTAACTAAATTGACAGTAATTGAGCTAAATTAATTGAGACTTTGTCACCCACGCGCATTGTGGCCGTCAACAAGAATGAATTAAGAGAAAAATCTAAATTTACATATTGAGAATGCTAATCCAAAAAGAAATATTTCGATTGTGTGGATTTCGATAGCTCTCTGACGCAAATCCTCCCGCACCCCCCAACTGCGTAATGATTGCGCGTTCCGAACGAACGGTCGGCATTCGCTAATGCCTCCGACGTCCAAAGACCCGATTCGAAGATCTCTCTTCAGTAGTTTCCTCCTAAATGTGGCTGCGAAATATTGGTTTTGTTTGCAATAATACGAAGGATTGATTGTACATTGGTCATTAACGAGTACAAATCGAATAAGTTTAAAAGTGATGAAAACTGCGGAGTTTCTCTGCCCAGACGAATCGAGACAGTGGATCAGTAATAACGGGTAACCAACAGATGATAAAGAAAGTTACGACACGGTGGTAATTCTTGGTTGCCTGTTTTCAATGAGGATGACCACATTATCGTGACCCGCAACGCAGGAATATTTCTCACTTTCTGCGTTGACGAACTCACTTCTTAATCAGATTAGCAGGTGAACGTTGAGAAAAGATACACTGAGATGCCGCACTAGTCCGGCGGTTAACACGATATCCCCTCGACGGAACTTTCGTTGGAGGTTGCAAACTTGATGGTCGCGTATTTCCGAGAATAAGGAGTGGCAGATGATGAGAGAGACTAGCAATCCATACATCAACGTTGTTATTACTGTGTTTCGTTTGGTAGCTAATCTTCGGTGAAACATTGGAAACGAGCCACCGAACAATATCTCTCGATCGTTAACGACGAGTAAAGGTGTAAAAACGACGAAATCGGCACACATCTCTCTGGCATCTCAAACAGACTCGATTCCTTGCTAAAGCAACAAAACTCATTCTGTATCGAACATTAAATATGAATGTGGTACAAAAACCAATCACAGGATATGCAACATCTGGCTAGCGACATGCTGGGAATCAAATAGTATGATGGTCGACGAAGGATTTCCTTTCGCTTGTAAACCAGGCGAACAAGACAAGAATGTTAGCAGCAACGTATCAAGAGCAAAAGAGGTAGCAATAAGCAAAAGAAAGGCGGCAGAAAATGTCGTTTCACGTAAATCATTGTAAGAGTCAATAAGGAGAAAAATGACTGTGCAGGGCTATCCGAAGTTTGATTTTCCATGGATTTCTCCGCTTCTGTATAAGGAGTTTGTGGAAGTGAGGAAACAGAAGTTTAAATAACTGGAAATTAGAAGTTTACTTTCATTTCCTTCGGAAGCAAGACTTACCAGTCTTTCTAATTTTGTAAGTGTCGAACATCAATAGTTTTGCGTTGTCAATTTCTGCAAAGTAATTTCTCAGCCTCACACATCGCGTAAATGATTAGATAAAAAAAAAACGTCAAATTCTAGAAAGTAATGCAATGAATAAGAACGTAGGTGGAAAAACAGAGTCACAGAATATTTCACGACATTGCCTGACATACGAAACATATGATCAAAAGTAAAAACCCAAAGTTTTTAAGGAGGTTCGCGATGATTTTATTTTGGCAGAAGTCAGCTTTGGTCCCATGGTTTAAGTTAGAATCACCTTGACGATGTCCGGTTGGCCTCCGGCACTCTCATGTCCAAAGATAGTTTTTCCAACGAAGAATAACACCGTAGTGACGTCAGATGGAGCATCATATCAGTACTGTATCGTTTATCATTCCAACGCCCGTAAGAATTTCACATTGATGACGCTTTAATCTTCCTAGAACGTTCAAAGTGAAAAATGTTATATTAACACACCTTCGGCAAATTTAGCGAACTTCAACGGACTCAGCAGACAGATGTGTATTGCTTCGAATAAAAAAAATATACGAATGCAACTAATGCCCATCGTGGAATGCAGTCGTAGACAGTGCACAAATATGCAACTGAATCAACGCAAGATTGATATCATGGGATAAAATGATTCATGTTTTAGAAAAGAGATTACCTCCACTTCACCTAAAATTATAAACAGTCAAACCATGGTTATAGAACGAGTCATCAACTTTAATTAAACCGGAGTTACTAGTTAAATGAAAACTTTTATGTTTGTCTGTTCGCAGTAAATATGATTGAACAACGGTTCACTCTTTTGTGTCATGTTTAATGGCACATCCCAAATGGAAATATATTTTCAGTGGGATATCAAATGCGTGAACGAGATTTTTTATGAATTGTGGTTTTTCACGACGGGATATATCAAGAGAAGATGTTGAATTTATATATATTCCTACCTTTTGCAGTTATCAATAAATTTATGGTATGATAGCTTCGCTTTTTCCACTGACTGTAAATAATATTTTTGTGTATCGGCTTGTCCAGCGTTAGTACTGAACTGTGTGACTGGTCGCTGAAATGAAAGTTAATATTTAAGCGTTGATTGATTTAATTTCAATGCGGTAAAAGGTTTCTATTAGCTAAAAAGCTGATTATTCAGCAAGGCCGCGCATAATACTAGGTGTTAAAAAAAAAATTGGTTAATTTTGATATGTAATAACAACAAAAACTATACACGCAGAATAATAGCTGCATGAGTTTGAGTTATAGCTTGAAGAGTGAACAAATTTTGTGGAGGTGGTTTCAGTACGATATCAATAACTTCAGTTTTATGAAATTCAGCAGCTTATTTAAAAAGTTAGAGTTCAGATTTTGCTCAAATCCAACTCCCGTACAAAATTTGAAACTGTACAGAAATCAATGGTGTGTGTGTGTGAGAGTGGTGTGTTTCAGTCCTACAACAATAGAAATAGACAAATGGCTGTGGATAGTGAATAGAGTTTAGCAGTCGCCACGGCTATCTTATGATATATGATAAAGCATTTATCTTCCTTGGACGGAGTCTGTGACAGACTGCATACCAAAGTCGCCAAATGTGCAGATCTCTGGCAGACCATTGTCTATTCTAGTTGTGTGGGGACTGACACACACAGCCCCACACACACGCCCGGCGCATTCCATTTGATTTCTGTATCAGTTTCAAATGTTTGTAGCAGGGAGTTGGATTTTGAGCAAAATGCAACTCTAACTTTAAATAGCGTGAAATTTCATAAGAATGAGTATTGATATCGTAACTGAAACCACCTCCCACAAAATTGTTCACTCTCATCAGCTTTAACTCAAACTCATGCCAGTATTATCTGTGATATGTTTTTGTGTTATTACATATCAAATTAACCAATCTTTCTTTTTTAACACCTATAGTACTTGACGAAACTACATATATACAGTCGTGCTCTATTTCAAGAAGAACTAATCATCGTTTCATTATCAGGCCAATAATCCATGCAGCTTAATATGTTTTAATCGTACCTTTCACGAGCAGCTACATTCTCTAGATAGTGCAGGTAAAAACGACTGTTTAGTTCAAACACTGTTTACGCGTTGTTTAATCCTGTCACTCGTAACAAAATTGTTTAAATTTTAAAACACCGTGATTGTGGGAATCGTCTTTTAAGCAATATTGGTTTAAGATTTGTTCAAAATTTCAAACAATAATTAGTTAAAGACGGATTCACAATCATGGTTGTTTTAAAAAAAACAATGTTGTTTAAGTGACCAGGTTTAAATAACGGTAACAGTTGTGTTAAATAATTTTAAACAGCGTCCACTTGTGTATAACATCGTAACCTGTACGCAACGTCTTCAATTTCATCATTTCCAACAATCATTATAAGAATCTGCACAGGCACAAATCAAAATCATCATATCATCAAGTAGTCACGATGCGATTATTAATACGACAGTTGAAATGAAATAGAGTCAAATTCTTGTGAGCGAACAATTGGTTTTAATAATTAATGGAGGTAAGGTATCTTCATCCACTGGTGCAAATTAAATAATTGTCTCGATTCATCTGATTGTTAAGATTAGATGCGATATATATATTATATCAAATTTAACTGATTAGACAATATAATATCTAAGAATTGTAATTGGGAGTTATTTTTTTCTATGTGAGGGGGAAAGGGAGCAACGTTATACCAGCTTTATTATTATCATATTACCACTTGAAAATTATCTTTGTTGTAAAGGCTACACAACACAACAGCGCGCATCTGATTTCTGCGATGAGCAACTAAATTTGTCTACGCAAACACTAGACAATTGACCTTTTAAGCATTTACAGTAGACATCCTTGAACTGTGTAACTTCATTCTACGATCATCATTTTTATCCAAATTAAGAACATTTTTATAATGTTATTCACCTTATATTAGCTTGCAGTAAATTTTTAGTACGAATTATTTTGATGTATATGTTAACCTTGTAACGTGCGATTAGTGAAGAAAGTATATCATTATGAATGTCGTTGACAGATGAACATTATTTTCGTTCTACATTAAATTTTAATGTAGTTTTTTTTTGGGGGGGGGGAGGGGGTTGGTGACCTGAAAGCTAGTCGAATTTCAATTAAAATATCTCTCCTATAGGGCATTCCAGCCATAAATCAGTCTTTTCTCAAATTATCTTTTTTTTCAAATCTCGCATCTCAATGTTTGTTGAAAATGGGTTTCTGTATGTGCGTGATATCATGAAATGATTCCTATACTTATTTTTACTTTAAACACGCGTAGGCCTATAACATTAGGTGTTGGGTTCAGGTTGAGGTAAAAATTGGGTTTAAAGTTATAGGGTTCGGGCACTGTTTTGCCCGAGCTTGTGTGATGCATTCGTAAGGAATAATGTCAAATCTTACTACAATTTACATATGGTATAAAGGAACACTTGTCGTCATTTGTTATTCGGAAATAAAGTTACTTTTATTCAAATAATTTGTATTCAAGGTAATTAGTCCTCTTTTCATATAACATTATTTTAATACATTAAAATTTAATGTAGAACGAAAATAATGTTCATCTGTCAACGACATTCATAATGATATACTTTCTTCACTAATCGCACGTTACAAGGTTAACATATACATCAAAATAATTCGTACTAAAAATTTACTGCAAGCTATATAAGGTGAATAACATTATAAAAATGGTTCTTAATTTGGATAAAATGATGATCGTAGAATGAAGTACACAGTTCAAGGTGTCTACTGTAAATGTTAAAAGGTCAATTGTCTAGTGTTTGGTAGACAAATTTATGTGCTATCAGAAATCAGATGCGCTGTTGTGTTGTGTAGCTTTACAAAAAGATAATTTTCAAGTGGTAATATTATAATAAAAGCTGGTATAACGTGCTCCCTTTCCCCCCTTCAATAGAAAAAAATAACCCAATTACAATTTCTTAGATATTTATTCTAATCAGTGAAATTTGATATAATATATATATCGCATCTAATCTTAACAATCAGATGATCGAGAAGATTATTTAATCTTGACCAGTGATGAAGATACTCTTACATCCATTAATTATTAAAACAATTGTTCCTCACAAGACTTTGATCTATTCATTTTCAACTGTCGTATTAATAATCGATCGTGACTGATTGATTGATTGATTGATTTTGATTGTGGTTGAGATTGTATAATGATTGTTGGAAATGAGAAATTGAAGACGTTGCGTACAGGTACGATGTTATACACAGTGGACGCTGTTTAAAATATTTTAAACAACTGTTTACCGTTATTTAAACCTGTCACTCTAACAACATTGTTTTTTTTTAAACAACCATGATTGTGGAATCCGTCTTTTAACAATATTGTTTGAAATTTGAACAAATCTTAACCAATATTGTTTAAAAGACGGATTCCACAATCACGGTTGTTTTAAAATTTTAAACAATTTTGTTAGAGTGACAGGATTAAACAACGGTAAACAGTTGTTTAGAATAAACAGCGTTTTTACCGTGCACTATCTAGAGATGTAGCTGCTGTGAAAGTACGCATTAAAAATAATTAAGTGCATGGATTATTTGGCTGATAATGAACGATGATTGTTCATTCTGAAATAACACACTGTTATATGTAGTTTCGTCAAGTACTAGGTGTTAAAAAAAGATTGGTTAATTTTGATATGTAATAACACAAAAACTATACACCAGATAATACTGGCATGAGTTTGAGTTAAAGCTGAAGAGTGAACATTTTGTGGGAGGTGGTTTCAGTACGATATCAATACTCAGTTTTATGAAATTCACGCTTATTTAAAAAGTTAGAGTTCAGATTTTGCTCAAAATCCAACTCCCTGTACAAAATTTGAAACTGTACAGAAATCAAATGGGGTGTGTGTGGGAGTGTGTGTTCAGTCCCCACACAATAGAAATAGACAATGGCTGCCAGAGACTGCACATTGGCGACTTTGGTATGCAGTCTGTCACAGACTCCGTCCAAGGAAGATAAATGCTTTATCAATATTCATAAGTAGCCTGGCGACTGCTAAACTCTATTCACTATCCACAGCCATTGTCTATTTCTATTGTGTAGGGACTGAACACACACTCTCACACACACACACCATTTGATTTCTGTACAGTTTCAAATTTTGTACAGGGAGTTGGATTTTGAGCAAAATCTGAACTCTAACTTTTTAAATAAGCGTGAATTTCATAAAACTGAGTATTGATATCGTACTGAAACCACCTCCCACAAAATTGTTCACTCTTCAGCTATAACTCAAACTCATGCCAGTATTATCTGGTGTATAGTTTTTTGTGTTATTACATATCAAAATTAACCAATCTTTTTTTTAACACCTAGTATTATGCGCGGCCTTGCTGAAAATCAGCTTTTAGCTAATAGAAAGCCTTTTACCGCATTGAAATAAATCAATCAAACGCATTAAATATTAACTTTCATTTCAGGACCCAGTCACACATCAGTACTAACGCTGACAACGCATACACAAAATATATTTAAGTAGTGGAAAAAGGAAAGCTATCATACCTATTAAATGTTATTGATAACTGAAAAGGTAGGCAATATATATAATTCAACATCTTCTCTTGATTATCCCGTCGTGAAAACCACAATTTCATAAAACATCTCGTTCCACGGCATTGATATCCCACTGAAATAATATTTCCATTTGGATGGTGCATTAAACATGACACAAAAAGAGTGAACCGTTGTTCAATCATATTACTGCGAACAGACAAACATAAAAGTTTCATTTAACTAGTACTCAGTTTATTAAAGTTGATGACTCGTTCCTATAACCATGGTGACTGTTTATAATTTTAGGTGAAGTGGAGGTAAATCTCTTTTCTAAAACATGAATCATTTTATCCCATGATATCAATCTTGGTTGATTCAGTTGCATATTTGTGACTGTCTACGATCATCACGATGGGCATTAGTTGCACTTCGTAATATTTTTTTTATTTCGAAGCATACACCATCTGTCTCTGAAGGTCCTGTTGAAGTTCGCTAAATTTGGAAGGGTGTTAATATAAAATTTTCACTTTGAACGTTCTAGGAAGATAAAGCGTCATCAATGTGAAAATTCTTACGGCGTTGGAATGATAACGATACAGTACTGATATGATGTCCATCTGACGTCACTACGGTGTTATTCTCGTTGGAAAACTATCTTTGGACATGAGAGTGGGAGGCAACCGGACATTCGTCAGGTGATTCTAACTTAAACCATGGACCAAGCTGACTCTGGCAAAATAAAATCATCGCGAACCTCCTTAAAACTTTGGTTTTTACTTTGATCATATGTTTCGTATGTCAGGAATGTCGTGAAATATTCTGCTGACTCTGTTTTTCCACCTACTTTCTTATTTCATGCATTACTTTAGAATTTGACAGTTTCTTAATCATTTACGCGATGTGTGAGGGCTGTAGAAATTATTTGGCAGAAATTGACAACGAAAACTATTGATGTTCGACACTTACAAAATATAGAAAGACTGTAGTCTTGCTCCAGAGGAAATGAAAGTAAACTTCTAATTTCCAGTTATTTAAACTTCATGTCCTCACTTCCACAACTCATTATACAGAAGCGGAGAAATCATGGAAAATCAAACTTCGGATAGCCCTGCACAGTCATTTTCTCCTTATGACTCTTACAATGATTTAGTGAAACGACATTTTCTGGCGCCTTTCTTTGCATTATTGCTACCTCTTTTGCTCTTGAACGTTGCTGGTAACATTCTTGTCTTGTTCGCTGTTTACAAGGAAAGGAAACTTCGTCGACCATCATACTATTTGATTGCAGCATTGTCGCTAGCAGATGTGGCATATCCTGTGATTGGTTTTGTACCACATTCATATTTAATGTTGGTACAGAATGAGTTTGTTTGTTTAGCAAGGAATCGAGTCATGTTTGAGATGCCAGGAGAGATGTGTGCGATTTCGTCGTTTTTACACTTACTCGTGTTAACGATCGAGAGATATTGTTCGGTGGCGTTTCCAATGTTTCACCGAAAGATAGCTACCAAACGAAACACAGTAATAACAACGTTGATAGTATGGATTGTAGCCTCTCTCATCATCTGCACTCCTTATCCTTTCGGAAATACGGACCATCAAGTTTGCAACTCAACGAAAGTTTCCGTCGAGGGGATAGTCGTGTTAACCGCCGGACTAGTGGGCATCATCAGTGTATCTTTTCTCAACGTTCACCTGCTAATTCTGATTAAGAAACGTGAGTTCGTCAACGCAGAAAGGAGAAATATTCCTGGTTGGGGTCACGATAATGCTGGTATCCTCATTGAAAACAAGGCAACCAAGGCAATTACCACCGTCGTAACTTTCTTTATCATCTGTTGGTTACCCGTTATACTGATCCACTGTCTCGAATTCGTCTGGGCAGAGAACTCCGCAGTTTTCATCACTTTTAAACTTATTCGATTTGTACTCGTTATGACCAATGGTACAATCAATCCTATCGTATATGCCAAACAAAACCAATATTTTCGCAGCACATTTAGGAAACTACTGAAGAAGAGATCTTCGAATCGGGTCTTTGACGTGAGAGCATAAGCGAATGCGACCGTTCGTTCGGAAACGGCAATCATTACGGCAGTTGGGGGGGGGGAGGATTCTGGTCAGAGAGCTAGTCGAATCCAATCGAAATATTTCTTGGATATAGCATTCTCAATGTAAATTTAGATTTTTCTCTAATTCATTCTTGTTGACGGCACAATGCGCTGGGGTGACAAAAGTCTCAATGAATTAGCTCAATACTGTCAATTTAGTAGTAGGAAGTGATATTATGAAATAAATGGGGTCCAATTGAGACTTTTCTATCGGAATGTTTTCATGGATCAATTACCCATTGGTTTCAATTGGGACCAATTACCAATTGGGTTCAATGGGAACCGATTACCAATTGGGTTCAATGGGGACCAATTTCCAATTGGGTTTCAATGGGGATAAATTGGGACCAATTGCCAATAGGTTCAATTGGTACCCATTGTTTCATTTTCCATATACTGAATTGGTATTTCAGTTATAGAATCTTCAATTGGTATCCAATTGGAATTTCGTTTCGTCCTGGGGTGTGTGTGCTCTTACAATAGCTACATTGTGGGGGTAAAAACATATACAAATCAACATTGTGGGAGTAATTTGCAGTGTGGGGGTACCCCCACAAAAAAAGTTGGATGATATACGTATAAAACGACTTTCTGGGTGCATTAAAGCAACAATTAGAGAAACTCCCAGAATGTTAATTGTATGTTGTGTGTGTTGTGTGTCAAAACTTATTACACTCTTTCAAACTAATAAATTAGACATGTTCTATTATAGTTAGAAAGTGAAAATAGGAGTATATTACATGAACATCGTGCAGAAAATAAAAACATCAGTACATAAAAAAAATGATATTTTATCATAACAAAGGGAACACTACTCACTTGTTATTTGGAAATAAAGTTTGTTCTATTTAAGTAAATTACGAGAGGTGATTATGTCTCTTTTCATATAACATTATTTTAACACATGAAGAACAAAAATAGTGTTCATCTTTCAACGACATACGAAATAATATATCTTCACTTATCACACCTTACATGGTTAACATATACATCAAATATATCGTACTACAGTGTGTCTAAAAAATTGTGCAAGTGAAAACCACCCTCTTTGGCATTGAGAAAATGCTCTTGTGACATGATGCTTACCCTCCCTACTCAAAAGTATATTGCAACATACAATATAACGCATACATTTTACGTTGAAGGGGTCTTTCTATAATGATGTCAAAATGAAGTTTATGATTGGAAAATAACAAATTATTTGAAAAGACATCAATGAATATTCTTTCTCGTTTCTTCTCCAAGGCGGGGAGATTATCAAATGCAGGTGCGCCCACGACTGTCTTATGAAGATAGGAGGTCACTTTCGTCTTCGAGGGGCGTGGTCTTCTTTCTGAGACCCCTTCAGAGAAACATATTGATATTTTTTGTTTACTGGAAGTCTTTCCAAACCATCAAAACCGTTTCATTGGTAATATGGAACCGAATTACTATGGTAGTGTGAATTAACACCCCACCCCTATGGGGAGGCGAAATAATGCTAAATTTTATGTTCCAGCCCCTTTGTCGTGTTATTTTCCAATCATAAACGTAATTACGACATCATCTTAGAAAGACCCCTTCAACGTAAAATGTATGCGTTATAGTGTATGTTGCAATACTTTTGAGTAGGGAGGGTACATCAAGGTTAAGAGCATAGTCTTAGCTTTCAAATACCGTTAGTTATGTTAAATTTGCTTGTATTAATCTTGAGATATGTTTATTTAAATAAGAAAGGGTGAAATCATAATTGTGCCACTTTTACTACAGTCCCATTGTGACTTTCCACCCTTTGTTGTTTACAAGATATCTCGAAATTAAAACAAGCAAATTGAACAGAACAAATAGCAAAGACTTTGCTTTTGACGTTGATGTAAGCATCATATCATCAGAGTATTTTCTAATTGCCGAAGTGGGCACTTTTTACTTGCAGAATTTTTTGAGACATGCTCAAAAATTATTCGGGAAGACTACTTCATCTTGATTAATGATGTAGATAATCATCCAAGCATTGATTATAAAAACAATATTGTTCCCAGGACCCATAGTCAAGTCTCATCCACCATTTTATCTGGTGTATAAATATAGTGATTGATCGTGATTGATTGATTGATTGATTTGATTGTGGTTGTGGGAAGTAAGAGATCAAAGAGATTTCGTACAGACACAATGTTTTATTAACTGCCTTGTGATATGACTGATGTGAAGGTGAGAAAAAGAAGAAACAAGTACATTCATTATTTTCCTCTATATGGATGCACGGCCTTGCTGTACAGCAGCATATCAAAATATGTTAACTATAAATATTAAACTATGAATTTCCACAGACACACGAACACTAAAACACATCGGCAACAGCGCAAACAACGCACCTACACTTTATGGCATATTATTTTGAGGATGCGAAAAAGGGAACGCTTTCCAATCCATTACAGATTTTAAATAATATAAAAGATTGACAGTAAATAATTGAACATTATCAAGTCGAGAAAACCAGAATTTATGAAATACTTTGTTCCTCGGTATTGATTTATTTTCACCACTGATACAAGGTACATGTCAAAACATGAAACATAAAAGGTGGGATTTATTCGTTCGTTCTGCAGCCATAGTACTATGATTGATTAGGTGTACATACAAGTTTTATTTTATCTACACATTCTTTTTTTTTCAATTTGATGACTCGTGTGTTACCAAGGCAGATACAGTATTCATTATTTTAAGTGAGGTGATGGTTATGAGGCGGCTCTTTACTAACACAGCTGAATCGTTTCATTCCATAATATCAATCGTGGTTGAGTCAGTTGCGTATTTGTGATTTTCTACTATCATGATGTGCATATTTACTTCGTAATATCGTTTACTTTTTACGAAACATAAACTACAGTCTGTTGGATTAAACCTACCCCAGCTAGCTGGTTCTCATAGGTTTTCTCGAAGTGCGTGGTATGGATGGAAGGATAATACCCTATCATGTAAAGGTGACATTTTCATTTGAACGTTCTAGGAACATAAAGCGTCATCAATGTGGAAGTTCTTACGGCACTGGAATAATAACAATGTTGTATTTCTTCCATCGGACGTTGCTATGGTGCAATTCTCGCACAGGACATTAAGTGGAATTTTAGCTTACATGTAAACCACTATCTGACACCAAAATAAAATCTTCACGAACGTCCTTAAAACTTCGATTTATACAGGGATATATGTTTTGGATGACAGGAATGAGTATCGTGAAAAAATGACTCGGTTTGTTCCACTTATTTCATGCATTACTTTAAGAATTTAACGATTTCTTGATTATCTATACGATGAATTAGGGCTGTGGAAATTATTTGGCAGAAATTGACAACGGAAAGTATGTTAAACACTTACTTAATATATAATGATGCGTCCTGTTCTTCAGGGAATGGAACTTAACTTCAATGAACCTAGTTTCTAGTTATATAAACTTCAAGTCCTTACTTCCACAACTCATTATAAAGAAGCGGAGAAGTCATGGAAAATTTAACACCGGAAAGTGCAACACAGGTATCTTCTCTTTACAAATCTTATAATGATTTAATCAATCAACATTTTCTGCCGGCTTTACTCGTCATTTTAATTCCTCTTTGGTTCGTGGACGTTACTGGTAACCTTCTAGTTCTGTTCGTTGTTTTCAAGGAAAAGAAACTCCGTCGACCCTCATACTATTTAATTGCAGCATTGTCGCTAGCTGATGTGGCATATCCTCTCGTTGGTTTTGTACCGCATGTATATGAAACTGTGCCACTAAATGACTTCGTATGTTTGGCACGGAATCGAATAAAATATGACATACCAGGGAATATTTGTGTGGTATCATCGTTCATACATTTAATCGTTTTAACGATCGAGAGATATTGTTCGGTGGCCTTCCCGATCTTTCACCGCAAGGTAGCCACCAAACGAAATACAGCAATAACAACGGTGATCGTATGGATTGTAGCGGCTTTTCTCATTATCTGCAGTTGTTATCCTTATAGATATGAAGACCGCCAAATTTGTAACTCAACGACAGTTTCAGGCAGGAATATACTCGCGTCAGTGTGTGGAATAATTGGCATAATCCTCGTCTCTGTTCTGAACGCACGCCTGCTAATTCTGATTAAGAAACGCCAATTCATCAACGCAGAAATGAGAAACAAGTTACAGAGGGGCAAACGTGATGGGGTCCACGAGAATGGTGGTAACCACACTAGTCTAGGCGATCGGTGCGAAAATTGCTCAGATGATGATAAAAGCATGAAAATTGGCACACATGTACTTCACATCATTCTAAACATTTTCAGAGGTGGAGCCAATGCAAACTGTGCATAGCTTAGCAACGGTTGCTAAGTAACATATTTCCATAGCAACCAACATGCAAGATACTTGCAGACAAATTTTACCGAACAATTTGAATGTATTTCAATATCTGCAGCTTCACTCTTCATACCAACACCACTCTGGAGCAATCGTAATGTACATATCATAGAAACAGTTGCTCGGTAACATATTTTTCTTGGCAACCATGCAAATTTGATGTTTGCAGACCAATTTCACTTAACATTGTAACGTATTTCATTACATATTGCGTTACTATCGTAAAGGGTTTTATACACGCCAGGAATGTAGCTCAGTTTGTAAGATAATGTCGGAGAAACTGAGATTTGAGAGCCACAACATATTACACACAACCATATCAAACTAAAGAGAATGGAAAGATTCAACTAAAAGAAAAGAGTCTCAGTCATTACATCAGCCATTAAGAAAGATGGAAATGATAATGGGAAGAAAGGTGGGGTGATTACAAAAGGATGACATAAAACTCGGTTGTGGGTATGGAATGCACTCCTTTTGAATTTGGAAATCATGGAGACAAGCTGAGTGGCTCACCACAATACAATCAAGAAGAGTATGAAATAGTTGTGGACGAGCGACTCAAACAAATCAAACAAAACATCAAACAAATAATACCAACCATCACTAGGAACAAAGTCGTACTGGTCAACGAACACGCACATGATTCAAAGAAAGCAGAGACATGGGCCAAACTTCTCAAAAGTGAATTTTGCAAGACCGTATGTTGCATGCCAAACAAGAGATGAGGAAAAGACAATTTCTTCAGTCATGAAATTATCTATTTCCACCACTCTTTTTTTCTATGGAGAGTTTAGGGAATAAGTTGGATCTCATGGGGTGTCTTGAACAACATGTCAAGTCCTCATGTGATTCAAGGCCAGAAACGTTCTTAGAACCGACTGGACATCTATTATAGAAACGGCACCAAAACCTGACGCATTTTTTTAGCGTGGCCAAAAAAACTTAATCGTTCTAGGAACATAAAGCGTTCATTCAATGTGGAAGTTCTTACGGCACTGAATAATAACAATGTATGTATTTCTTTCCATCGACGTTGCTATGCGTCAATTCTTCGCCACAGACATTCTCAAGCTGAATTTTACTTACTGTAAACCACGATCCAAATGACACCAAAATTAAATTTTCTTCACGAACGTCTTAAAACTTCGATTTATACAGGGATATATGTTTTGCCGATGACAGTAGGAAGGATTATCGTGAAAAAATGACTCCGTTTGTTCCACTTATTTCATGATTACTTTAAGAATTAACGGATTTCTTGATTATCTATACGATGAATTAGGGCCTGTGGAATTATTTTGCGCATGAAATTTGACCAACTCAGGAAAGTATGTTAACACTTACTTTAATATAGAATGATCGTCCTTTCTTCAGGGAATGAACTTAACTTTCAATGAACCTAGGTTTCTTAGTTATATAAACTTCAAGTTCCTTACTTCCACAACTCATTATAAAGTAAAGCGTGAGAAGTCATGGGAAAATTTAACACCGGAAAGCTGCAACACAGGATCTTCTCTTTACAAATTCCTTATAATGATTGAAATCAATCAACATTTTTCTGCCGGCTTTACTCGTACATTTAAATTCCTCTTTGGTTCATGGACGTTACTCGTAACCTCCTAGTTCTGTCTCGTTCTTTTCAAGGAAAAGAAACTCCGTCGACCCTCATACTATTTAATTGCAGCATTGTCGCTAGCTATGGGATTCCTCTCGTTGGTTTTGTACCGCCCGCATCGTATATTTGAAACCCTGTGCCTACTAAATGACTTCGTCATGTTTGGCACGGAATCGATAAAATGATGACATACAGGGATATATTTTGCTGTGCGTATCATTCGTTCATACATTTAATCGTTTTGCCTGATCCGTCTTTAACGATCGAGAGATATTGTCGGTGGCCTTCCCGATCTTTCAACCGCAAGGAGCCACAAACAAATACAGCAATAACAACGGTGATCGTATCGGATTGTAGCGCTTTCGTCATTATCGTTGAAGTTGTTATCCTTATAGATATGAAGACCGCCCCAAATTTGTAACTCAACGACAGTTTCAGGCAGGAATATACTCGCGGTCAGTGTGTGGAATACTAGTACATTGGCAT
>JZLH01S0046053.1:2167-16493 GCA_001188425.1 Eucidaris tribuloides
GTAAAATCCCTTATTTAATTACTTTAACCTGTTGGAGATTAAGTAGATTAACTCGTATTGGGGGTTTGTGGAAAATGTGTGTGTTTTATAAGAGAAATCAATCATCTCCAACAGATGTTAAAAAAATTGGGGTTGGGGGGTTAGCTTCCCTTGGAGCTGGCAACTGATTTCAACTAACAAATTAAGGGGTAAAAAAAAGTACTGAAAATTAAATCCTTGGTCAGCTTAGTTGCATTCCATGTTGTAGTAAAGTTCCTGCTATTAAGTGGCCATGTGGTGAAACAGAAAAAAAATGCAACATGTAAATTGTACTAATTACAGATATTATTATCTTTGTTTCAAGTTGTTAGATTCAGACATGTGAAATGAATGAATTAAATCGACATGAATATTTACAAAATAAGTTAAATTTCATCTTTTGATACTCTTCCAACGATGAACTCCAGTTGCAAATCAATGACATTTAGATGTACACGATAATAAAATGTAATAAAAATGTTAAGATTCAGAGTCTCTTTGACATCTCATTTCCAAACAGCACAAGAGACATTAAAAGTTACAATTACATGTAGTCACATTTTCGCACATTTCTAGCATATAGCGTGTCCCAAGAAAAAAATATCCCTTCGTCTAAACAAGAGGAATAATTACCAAAATCAAGTTTATACTCATTTAAATTTACATATTTAGAAAACCCATTTAATTTTGTTAGTTCCTGTGAAAATTTCAAAGGTCTCGCTTCATTGGTTTGAATATACAGGCTCTTATGTACAGCACTGCTTCCGGCCCATTCCAAGTTTACAAAAAAGAAATGCACACAACAGACATAACCATGAATTTTCCATGCTTCACTTTCATGTCAAGACTGTTCTGATGTCTTGTTTATTCAAGTAACTAAAGTCAAGTTCATTCACTTTTTGAAATGAAAACTAATCAAAATTCAGTTTCACTTGTCATGTTTGCTTTCATAGGATGTGTTCCATTTAAAGTTGTCCTTCAATATCCAGCTTGTAAACCTTTATTGTTCTCCTGCACATCTCTCCACCTGATTACCATTCAGAAGGTTGATGCATTGATGTACCACTGCAAACTTGGAATGGACTGAAAAGCACTGCTGTTACATAATGGACTGTGTATTCAAAACCAATGAAGCTCGACCAATGAAATTTTCACAGAAGTTAGAAAATAAAATGAGCTTTCTAAATATGCAAATTTAATTGAGTATAAAACCATATTTTGGTAATTATTCTCTTGTCTACGAGAGGGACATTTTTTCTGGGACACGCTGTACAAATTGCTCAGCAGTCTTCTCAGTCTACCTTTCTCTGGAAATCTTCTGAATCAATCAATATTTACAAATTACAAACTTACAAAGCTATGAAATCCTATATTCGGCTACATAAATTAAGTCATATATTATATATACACACACAATTTACAACAGTTACAAGCACACACACGTTGTATTTTATTAAATAAATCAACCTTTGGCACCAAAGTGGTAAAAATAATTTTTGACTTCAAATCAACACTGCACATATATATCTACAGGCATAGGTATTAAAACAGAACAGGTAGGGGAAGGGGCACTAATCTAGCCAAGAAACAGTGCGTCCCAGGAAAAAAAGGAAACCAAGATTGATGAAGATATTTTTATATCTGAATAACAAACATGAAAAGAAAATCGCACATGGTTGGAAAACATATTTTCTCTTCTTTAATTTGGTACTGGTCACAGAGATTCCCATTCACGTATGGCTGAGCAAAGACAATAAGAACGGACACAGTCATAAAATCATTTGCACGAGCAAATTTGAAATTCAAACTGTCATGCTTGAATGTATTCAGAATATCTTCGATATTGAAGGACATCATTGAAAAGTCGATTTTATCTTCTTTCATATGATACCACATTTGTGAAAAATAAGCGTTGCATCAGTGAGAAAAGACAATATGAAATGATGCCTTTTTTTCAGAAATGTATTCAATTACCCTGTTTTCTGGATTTGGCAGCCAACATCCAAGAAATTACCTTGCGAACATGATTCGGAGCCTAGATGGAATATGCGCGTGCAAATGAAATTTTGGTAGCACCAATATCCATTGTTTTAATTCAATAATGCGTGAACAATTAATAATAAGTTATGAATCAAATGAAAAATGAGGAACAGAGCTTTACAATCATACCTAATTCATTGAAGAAATTATTCATTATGATATAATATTTTTGCCATGAAATCCTGTTTCCTTTTTTCTGGGACACACTGTATAGTCTGTAATAGCCGGTTGGAGACAATGTGATTTCAATTTTTACATGCACTATCTGTAGACCCCAGTCAAAAATATCTTATTAGTCTCCAACGGATCAAATGATACTTTGGGTTAAAGATTGTGTTCATAACTTGCCCACCCTGAAATGAGATCAATCCAGGAAAGGGGCTCAAATCATTATCATGTAACCATTCATACTTTTCTTAACATTATTCTTGCGGCAGAAACGTCAGTTTAGTGAAAATAGTAACCACTAAAAACTTGATTTTAATAAATGATGTGTTCATCCATTTGAATTTACGTGACATTATACTAAGCTGGTTGCCAACATATATTCCCTGCTAATCAAAGTTTGTACCAGGTCAGAAACAAGCATAAGTACAACTGGGCCAGTGCCAAATGGCTTCAGCTACGTAGGAACAGGTGAATGCTTCACAATTTAATAAGTAGTTAGTGACAGCTTCAGACAGCGCCTGAAATTCACAATATGTCACACATGCAAATTTTGAACACCATATCTTTATTATCTTTATTCCCCTGGATCAAATCTGAACGAAAACTGTAACCTTTGCAAATCAGGAACTCTGTAATTAAGAGTTCCTACTACATTATTCCAGTACCTCCTAGTACATCACTGTTGTGTGAAGTTAAGAAAATCAATCTAAACACTACACAAAAAATAAGTTCCCCCTTTTTGAAAATTCCATAACTTTTTAGCGAAATAGTTTTGAGAAGAATAATTTGGCAGGAGTGTTTCTGCACTCATTAACTAACTTCTGTGTGAAAATGGGATTGATCCGTCAAGTCATGCATCAGTGAGCACGTAATAAAGGCAAAAATGTCACTTTTCAAAAGTCACAAATGTCATTTTGAGGGATTTGTGATGCAAGATTTTGACAAATTCTGTTTCTGTTGAATGATTAAACACTATTTATGTTAATCAGCTATCGTTTGACCCCCTAACAATTATTTTGGCACTTTTCACATACTTATGCTTCAGTGAGCTCAATTTAACAATTTCCATCCATCCTCAATTTTGAAATTGTAAAATCCATTAAGTTTATTGAAAAAATTGAAATCTGATATTTTTCAGTAAAGTGTATCTTTACACGTTGTATGGACATAAGAGGTTGTAACCATGTCATGGTTGAGTGAGCACACTTTATAAATAAAGCAAGAAATACCATTATTTACCATTATTTTGGCATAAGAGATGACTCTTGTGACTTTTGAAAAGTGACATTTTTGCCTTTAATTCATGCTCACTCATACATGGCTTGACGGATTAATCTTATTTTCACACAGGAATTAGTCAAGGAGTGTGAAAATGTTCACGCCAAGTTATTTTGCTAAAACTTATTTCAGTAAAAAGTTATGGTATTTTAAACAAGGGGGAACTTACTTTTTGTGTAGTGTTTAGTCTGAGCAGCCACCTCTATATAACAGCCAACCTGTCTATAGTGGGTACTTAAATCATTACGCTGGAGACAAATTATGTGTTTAAAAATCTTTCTATAGCAGCCACCTGTCTATAAAGGCCATTTTTTTTGTCTCCCTTGGGTGGTCACCGCAGACAAGTTTCACCATACTTATAGTACATTTTCATGAATACCATGAATAAGATAAATTACTAGTAAATTTACATAATTATTCAACAACACTTGGAACAGACATTTCAACCATGCCCAGAATTAAGTGGGTAACCAGCCCACACTGTTTGCAAAGTTTATTGGGCTAAATGTATTATTACACAGTGAGATATTCAACTGTACTTTCAAGAAAATCCCACACTGATGTACATTTTCATATATTCTCTTTAATCAGTATCTTACTGACCTTGACCTGCAAGGTCGTACCGATGATTCTTTACAATAATTTACATAAATATCACTAATTACATACAGACAGTGATTGTCTTGAACGTTGTGTTAAAGATTCACATAATACACATGAAAACCCATGTTTGAAAAGGGTTTGAAGAGCAGTGAAGGTACACTATTAATTTTGATATAGGCTATACAATAATTCACTTCAAAATCTAGAAAGGTTCTTTAATGGTATCATCTTTTATACACACTATGTTCATTTTTAGACAAACAAAAGAGATCAACTGCCTTTAGTACTACCAGACGGGACCAGAAGGTAAGTATAATCAATGGGCATTTGGAGTAAATTATCACTTCTTTAAGAAATAAAAATGAAAATAGTCATATTTTGTTTGGGACACCTCTGTGTCTTGAATGTCATGCATCACTGTTGCCTTTATCAGTCAATTCAGAAAATGTAATTATTATGTAAACTATTTGTGTCTGTTACCTTCTCACACTACATACATGATCATAAAAGGTAACTTCAATATTTCAAGGTATAGTTTCAAGACTGAAAAAAATCCAGTATACTTGTCAAAATGACCAATACTGAACTGCCAACACAAAAGACTTCACGGCAGTTTACAAATATTAATAAATCAATTATTTACAAAAATACAACACATCTCAAGACAGATCATTCCTAAGTACTGGAATATAAATTTTTCTTACTCAATCACGATAACACTTAGATTCAGCAATGGTGCTCTAGCAATATATCAGCATATCAGTTACATGCTCAGCCATGTGGAGGTATCATGGGTGAGTGGTAAAACGCCTGTCTCCCAATCTAAGGGTAATGGGTTTGAGCTCAACTAATGCCCAACACGTCTGCCTTTCAGCTGAGGCATTTTATTCACATTGCTGCTCTCTACCCAGGTGTATAAATGGGTACCCGGTAGGATGGGACTGTTTATGTTGGTTGATTAGCATGTGCACTCCTGTAAAATGACGAGTGGCTGGAATGATTCCCAGGGAGTGGAGAGTGAGCACTATAAGTGCTGGATTGAATTAATGTATCCAGTGACTGAGTTAATAATAATGTGTAAGCACTATGATACTGTGTTGAATAGCGCAGTATGAGAACCCATTATCATTTATTATTGAGGGCAGGATCAGAATGACATATCGTCGCTGGGCTGTTAAAACCTCGTATCTCAAAAACAAAGTTTTCAGGAGACTGAAAAAATATTCTCATTTCAACAAATTATGTGCATAGGATATGTTATTTGAACTTAAGACTATGTTTGATAATCAACCATGTTTTGAGATATTCAGTTCATTTGGTTATTGGAAGATGAATTATGCCTTAATTTTAATATTTATCAAAGAATGTCATTTTCACCAAAATTTGAGATACGAGGTTTTATCAGCCCAGCGACGATATGTGATAAAGTTCTGATTGACAGCCCTGCATGTACATGTGTTTGTAGCTTGTTCACGAATTTTCTACTGCTCACGAAGTCTCTATTCTCCATATAGTTGTCAGCAAAAGAATGCTGTGGATGCACTCAGTTATCTGCGATTCTCTGGCAAGACTTGCCAAGTTGTTCATATCTGATATCTCATTTGTACACGTTAAAAGGTGCGGTATTAAAAAACTATCTGTTGTTTTCATGATTTGCTACTTTCTTTTTCACCTATGTTTTACACTTAAACTACACTCAGTTTTTCATTCAGGTGTGTTGGAATAGAACCTTTCTCATACGAGGAGCAGAGCTAGTTCAATTCCCCCCCCCCCCAAAAAAAAAGCAAAGAAAAGAAAGGCAATCAAACTAGAAACTGATTGGCTGTATTAACTATTGCCTCCGGGATATTAAAATAGTTAAAATAGTGCAAAATTGGTTCCTGTAGACAACGATTTAAATCTATGCTGCCGCTTTTGTTTTGTTTCGGCTTGGAACCTCAAGATATATACAGTAAGCAAATAATTACCGTTGGTGAAGGTGATGGGACGATCTATCACTTCCGAGGCGATCTGGATGTAGCTTTTACATTCAGCTCGCCAAGGAAGTGATAGATCGTCTCATCACCAAACTATTTAACTAAAGAAACAACATGTATATTTCTTTCAAAAAAGACAATATTTTGGGCCTGAATATAGAATACGCGCCCGACCAACTCCTGGGTGCGCACCACCAGAGACGTTCGATACTCGCGTGTGCGCGTTAGCGTACATGCATGTTGTGTATTGCGCTCACGAAATACGCGCCGACGTGATGGTGTTAGTACTTTTGTGTTTCGCTGATCTCTTCAACACACTGTCCTAACGCTCAATTATCAATATTTTGAGTACGCGCGAAATAAAAGTGTGTTACACTCGGACTATCAAATGACTATCTATTGAGTGTAATGAACTTTTCTTTTCAAGTGATCGGATGGGGAAAACTATGCTTTATCAGGTAATAACTCTTGGCCAATCTAATAACAAGATTCTTAGTATGTGGAATATAATACCTACTATCGGCGTATATCAGGTATATGCGATATGACTAATTGGCTCAGACTTCGGACATGTGTACTTACTTTGCTTGGCTGAAGAGATTACAATCAATCAAGTAAGACACAAAATTTCACTTCTCTGAAATGTTTGAAGTCAACTCAACAGCAGACAAATACAGATTTTTTTAAGACCGTGTCTGAAAAGCCGAGTCTACTAGTAACCAGACTCTATACATGTGTACTAACTTTGCTTTACTGAAGGACTTTACACTCCGATAAGCTAAGACACAACTGTCATTGTGTATTCTACTAAAAATGTTTTCCATTCAGCTCAACAACATACACACTAAGTATAACGACAGATTTAGGAGATTTGTCGTTTACCATGCTCTGTAAGCTAGACAAATAGTAGTAGCACAATGATATTAAGAATGCAAGATACACTAAAAGTGACATAACATGTGTGGTTATTTTGTCACGAGCTGTAAGTCTTGTAATCTTGAGCAGTAGAGCGGCAGCTTATGACAGGATAATAAATCTTCAAGGCAGCTTTGCTCTCTCCATGATGAAATGAAGAAATGGTCGGTGATCTCCCCGAGTTAGATGGATGTTTCAGCGTCCTCCACACAGAGCCAGAGGCTGCTGTCTCGGTCTCGTCTGTCACAACCAAAAGGGCCTGCCTGTCGCCTCGCTCACTTCTGTAGCACATCAGCCTCTAGAACAGCAGCACATCTGAGATGCTGATGGAAGGTGGGAAACAAAGATAACCATTTGGTAAGGATCTGGTAGCGCTGAAAAGATATATTAACCAGCATGATGACAAGTACTAACATCACACAGTGAATATTGCCAATGCCAAGCTACAATAGACACAAACCTCTGACCTGTTTTATCTGTGGAATCATTGGAAGTCAGACTAGGGCATCATAGGAAATCAGGTTCCATTAAATATTTTATATTTTTAATATATTTCTTTTTTTTCTTACACTTGAACGGATTAGGTTTGAATATTCAATATGAAACTGAAACTACTGTTTCTTGAACAAGTCACAAATTTCATTTTTTTTTGTTAAAAGAATGAATGTCTCTTACCTGTCATATGTGGAAATAAAAGCGGTGTTTGAAGAGTTCTCCACTCTGACAGTATTTAATTTTGCTTAAGGGTAAATGACATATTGGGGGATGTCCTCAACTTTGCGGCTGAAACTACTTAAATCAAGTAAACTATGCAAGGATTCTGTCCTGTGGAAAATCTTGCTATCTCAAACGTTGACTCATTCTAAACTAAACAATGTCAATATTGCTTGTAGCCAAAGCAAACCTGTTGCGTGTGGCTCTCTTATGGGGCTTAGTTGTTATATCATTCCCCGGATAAAAATTAAGATACTTCGTATGTTTATGCCTTGATTCTCCTTAATGTAAACAAATTTTACGAGACAAATCCATTATCACTAATGAAACCTTAACATTCTTTACTTCAATTGTTGGAATTTGTTTTGGGAGAACGGATCTTGCTGATGCGGTCTAGGCCCCTGGTTTTTCGCGGGTCTCGAGCTTAGGACGGACTGTCAGAGAACAAAATATGCCACTATTTCAATGATTATAATGCAGTGATTAATTCATGTTATAACCTTAACATTAACCATAACGGCTAACCATCATACCATAACCATAACCATAGCCATAACCATAACAATAAACCCATATAACCATAATTCACAACCTAACCATAACCATAACCATAACCAGAAAAAATTACCATAACCATAATCATAACTATAATCCATAACGTTATAACCAATAATCCATACCATAACCATAACTAATAACTATGATCCATTTGAACTTACCAATAACCATAACCAAAGCCACTGTGGTGTATAACCAAGACACCATAATCAGAATCAGAATCACCTGTATACATCAAAATTGAGGGTTCGGAAAAAAATTCAGTAGACAGTACTTCTTCAAGTGGTGGCTGTGGCCAAAACTTCAAAAATAAACACATAAATATAATATAAAAGTAACTTAGAGCAGATTCACCTACGACGTAAGTTGATGGGGTATCCTCTGCAGTTTTCATTTAAATTTTGTTCTTCCTGAGTTAAGACTTACATTAAAATCCAATAGCCATTCCTTAAGTTTTGCAATCAATATTCTTATTCAAACAAGTACGTAGTATGGGCATGGTGACTTTTGCCTTTCAATAATCTGTAATCTAATCAGCTTCATCGGTGCCTTCATACTGCATCTTGACACAAGTTATATTGAAATCAAATATGCCATTTTGGAGTTGTGTGGGTAATGAGCCCAAAGCAGACATGTACAAGGCCTCGTGACCTTTAACCTTTTGACCTTTCAACTCTGAAATTTAATCAGTTCATCAGTGAATTAAAATACACACTTAACCACATTTAAGTCAACATTCGATCAGCCATTTTTACGTTATCACTGTAAAGAGACCAAACTGGACACGTATAAGGCCTTGTGACCTTTGACCTTTCAACTCCATAAGCTTACTTCTTTCTTCTGTACTAAAGTGACATTTTCAGAATACCATCTGTACATAGATGTTTTGAAAACAGTTGATATTTAAATTATGTTGTTCTGCACGTACTTAATCTTATCTTCAATAGTTTTGAGAGTTGTTTTACCTGAGGAATGTAAGCTTACAAGACAAACAAAGAATCAACAATGACAAATCTAAAGAGAGCAGACTCACCATTCTAATACCTGAGACAGACCGAGGCCCACTACCGGGACGACTCCCGCTCCCTGGACGACTCCCACTTCCTGGACGATTTTCCCCCGCAGACACCTGGATGATGACAATGAGTGTAATATGTACCAAGTTAGTATAAGGTGCGAGTCAAAAGAAGTACAAGAAATATCACTGAAGGTGATTAGTTCCCCCGTCCCATTAGGAAGGCCTTACGTGTCATTACCAGAGCAAAGCAGTCTCCCAGCACATTACAAATTTAAGTCTTGTACATCTTCACCTGAAGACCCGAAGTGTGTACCAAATTCCTTGTGCATTGCTTGAAAAATGAGGAAGTAGGTTATTGCACAATATATTTGCTAGTAATGGTCTAATGTTTTGTGTTTCTTTGCACATTCAAACACTACCACATAGGTCAGATATCAAACTTTGACAATTCTTGAAAAATGGGGCTTCCACAATGTTAAATGTCTTTGAAGTTAAAGGTATAAAGGCCCCAAATCTCATTATTTGTCACAGATTGCTACAAAACTGATACACAATGATGCTAGTAACAAAATAGACTAACAAAGTCAACCTATACCACCAGTGATTTGTTACTTTTTGATAATTAACACTAATTCATGATCATCTCAGACTTTATTCGCCGTAAAAAGTTTGAGGCGTGGTGAGCGTCAGCGTATTGTTAAAAGCGTGCGCATACACGTGACCGGCCCATGTACATTACAATATGCATGATTAGAAACTGCCATATTTAAAATGTTTACATTTACCATACATATCGCAATACAGGCTCTCTGAATGAATAAATGTCAATGATTGACAGCCAGAGGAATTCATAGCAGATGACGTTGAAAATGTACTAAAATGTACTCTTTTTTACATATTTATGTACATTACTCAAGGCTAATTTTGGCAGGTTATGTCATTGTATCATGTTCTTCACACAAAAAATGAAGATCAGAACTTGTGGTATTGTATTTTTAGGTCGGTCTATCATACCTTTAAGCCTTGTTTGTCAATATACAGTGTGTCTCAAGAAGAATTATTCAAATGAAAAGCGCCCTTTTTAGCAATTAGACAATTTTGTTGTGACGTGTTGCTTACATTACCGTCAAGGGACGTGTCTTAACTTTCAAATGCTGTTTGTTCTGTTCAATTTGCTTGTTTTAATCTCAAGATGTGCTAAATTACAGACGAACGAGTAAAATCACAATTTTGCCACTTTTGCTTTAGTTAATGATAGAAGCACCCCCTCTTCCTTAGTAAAAGTGGCACAATTGTGATTTCACCCTTTTGTTGTTAACAACATATTTTAAGATTAAAACAAGCAAATATAACAGAACACATGGCATTTGAAAGCTATGACTATGCCCTTGACATTGATGGAAGCATCACCTCTCAACGTTATTTCTAGTTGTCACAAAGGGTGCTTTTTACTTGCAAGTATTACAGGATTGACGTGACCTCAAAAACTATCGACCGATCAGTTTGCTCTCAAATGTGTACTAGCTTTTTACAAGAATCCTAACCAACAAACTGGAAAACATCTTAGACAGTAACCAACCAAAAAAACAAACAGGTTTCAGAAGAGGATACTCCACCATGGACCACATACATACCATCAATCAACTTAAGGAAAAATTTCTAGAATACAACTTGCCCCTTTGCATGGCCTTCATCAACTATGAAAAGGCATTTGATTCAGTTGAAACACAATCTGTACTTGACAGTGTTGGAGGACTCGAGGCCGGTCTTGGCCTTGAGGCCGACTTTGCCAGTCCTCGGCCTCGGCATGCCATGACTCGGACTCGGCCTCGGCGATTCGGGTTGAGGCCGCAGGATTTTATAGAATCTGTTGGATCCAAGAATAAACCCGATCTCATTTGTTTGGCATGCATTTTGAAGTATTTCCAACGAATATTCCATAAAGAATTATGGAAATACAAATATAAGTTGAAGCCAAGAAAATTCACCACTTATTACTTCAATCTACCCAGCCTGTAAGTTTCACACAGTTCATCAGGTTAGTCGATGTTTCTCTATGTTGCTGTTCTACTGCAACAAGACAGGCAATGTGAAAAGTTGATGCCCGTTCATTAGCTAAATGTTCTGATGTTAATAATAGTTACAAACATCAAACATTGTTTACTTCAAAGTCAGCAGCTTTTGCTTTACATTTTTTTTTTAAATTGAAAAATGGCTTTGCTGATGTAAAGAATAAGCCTTCTGTCATTGGGCCAAACACTCTGCTGAATGAAGATGGCAGTTTAAAAAACAATGCATCCCAAATATTTGACATTCCAGTAATTCTTATTATAATGCTGACTAATAGCTTTAACACACAAGCCACTACAATCATAGTATGAAGGCTTCAGACACACACAACAAAACCCCACAGAAAGAGGTAATGACATAGATTATCACTTTATAAACTCACATTTTATCTTAATATCTTATATCATATGACCATGTCAACATTGACATGTTCTTTTATGTGTTTACTGCTTATTTTACCCTATCTGTACATACGTTTAAGTACATTAATAGGCGTTGTTGCACTTGGAAATTAGAATTGACATTTTCCATTATAAAGAACAAGGTTTATTACGTATGACTTTACTGTTACCTCAAGTTCATTTTTTTTTTTACTTTCTTTTCTAAAGCACCAATTTTATTTAACCTTAAAAACTTATATGAAAAGGAAATAATGATTGATAGAATAAATGTTTCCTATAGGCAGTTTTGAAATAATGATTGATGCATTAAAAATTCCCCATTGGCAATTTCAAATTTGGAATATGAACATATTAATTGGTGCCTCTCTCAGTGGGGGAAAAGTCCACCCCCTCCAAAAAAAAAACGATCTTAAATTGAAAATATCACAATTTAAATTTTAAGAAATCATTTTTTTTTCTGAAGCACCAATTTTATTAATCCTTGATAATTAATAGGTTAAAGGAAATGATGAATGGAATGCAAGTTTCCTAAAGGCAATTCTGAGTTCGGAATATTCATATTTGGTGCTTTTCAAAAAAAAAATTATTATAATTTTTTTTAAATCTCCTTTTTCTATCAATTCTGACACCTTCCTTTACTGTATATCGAGAGTTTTGTTGAGATCACATTCATAATTTGTTTTGGTTGTATTTTTATGTATCAATTTTCACAGGAATGCAGATGAGCAAAATGTACTGGGACGTCATAAAGCAGCAACTGCACGCAGTTACAACAGAAAGAGGAAAACAAGGCAACAGCATGTCAAAAATGAACATCAGAGTCAATTGAAAATTGATGGTCTCCCTTCGCAAGAGGTGACAATTTTCACAACCCCTTCCTATTAACACACCAGAATGTGATAACAACTGCAGAGACAGTGATTCAGACTCAGACAATTCTCTACCACCATTTGTTGATTCAAGATTAGACAGTCAGGGATGTAGCAACAGCACTGTTAGTGATTCTACTGAATACACAAGCACTTTCAAAACAAATCGGACCTGCACCTCTCCATCGCCATCGACACCATCAGACTGTCCTAAACTGCCAGCATGGGAATTCATCAGTGATCCTCTGTTCTTACGGTTTAGGGAATATACACTTCTACAATACCGAATAAACAAGGTGAGCTTTATATTCACTGTTTTCAGCTAAAAGAAAAGACACATCATGGACCTTTCATGTAAATACTGTAAATACTGTAAATGGATCTACTGTTATTGATTCTTCATCTCGTGTTACTGTAGATAGATCTAGATCTACTGTTTTTGATACTTTTTCTCATGTTACTGTTGTTCCTAAAAAATGTTCTCAAAGTTCAAATAATTTAGCAGAATCTAAGCCATTTTCTTGCCTGAAGTGCATGTACACCAATGCAGACTCACTATGCAACAAAATGTCTGAACTGAAAGCTCTTGTTTTGAAGGATAAGCCAGATATAATTGCAATTACTGAGGCAAAGCCTAAACACTTCAGAGATCTAAGTGAGGAGAATTTTAGAGGGATATAATCTGTATCACACAAATATTGACAGGGCTATAGGAAGAGGTATTGTTTTGTTTGTTCACAAGTCTTTAAACGTGAGTCAGGTAAATTTTGATAGTGTTATTCATTTTGAAGAAGCAGTTTGGATTGAGATGAGTCTTAAGCAATCAGATAGGCTGCTGATTGGCTGTATTTATAGGAGTGATAGTGCTGCTTGTGATAATAATGAGAAGCTCCGCCGTTTAATGTTGTATGTCTCAGAGTTGAAATTTAGTCACATGCTCATTTTGGGTGATTTTAACTTCCCTGAGATCAATTGGGATTCTTGGACCACTTCAAGGAGTGAAGCCAGTGAAGAATACAAGTTCATTGAATGTGTGCGTGATTCATTCCTTTTTCAGCACGTTACAAATCCTACAAGGTGTAGATTCAATTGTAGACCAAATGTGCTTGACTTGGTCTTTACCAGTGAAGAAGGTATGGTTACTAATCTAGTTCATTGTAGTCCCTTAGGGCTCAGTGATCATTCTGTCTTAGTCTTTGATTTACTTTGTTATGCTGAATGTAATGCAAGGAGGAGTAAGAGGTTTGTGTTTAGCAAGGGTGAATTTGTAGGTATGAGAGAGTGCTTGAGTTCAGTCAACTGGGAGAATGAACTTTTAGCAGAATTTAGTGACATTGACGAGCAATGGTCTCGCTTTGTAGATATAATTGAAGAGGCTGAAGATGAATTCATTCCTTCCAGGATAATGTGTGGTAAACGTTCATGGGGAAAGGGTACTGATTTTCCTGTGGACTACAACACCTTAAAGTTAATAAAGAAAAACATAGAGCCTGGGAAAGGTTCATGAGAGATAGAACCCCAGGAAAAAAGAAGATTTGTAATACAGCTAGGAATAAAGTAAAGGCTGCGATGCGATCAGACATTGTCAAAAAGAGTATGAGGGTACCATTGCCAAAGAAGTGAAGTCTAACCCTAAAAAATTCTGGCAGTATGCCAAATTCAAGACTAAGGTAAAAAGTGGAATTCAACCTTTGTACC